>JBBPDH010093492.1:0-20541 GCA_037974565.1 Clupeocharax schoutedeni | reverse complement strand
CTTAAATCACCTCTTTCCCATTCTGACATTCAGTTTGGAGTTCAGGAGATTGTCTTGACCAGGACCACACCCCTAAAAGCATTGAGGCAACTGCCATGTGATTGGTTGATTAGATAATTGCATTAATGTGCAATTAAACAGGTGTTCCTAATAATCCTTTAGGTGAGTGTATATTGGGTGTGGATTTAGCATGTTGGTGATATAAAATATTACAAAAATGTCCCACATTAGGGAAACTCACCCTACTTATTTATTGCGTTAATGCATGTTTTTATCCTCTTATTTCAAAGTTTGTTTGCTGGATGCGCATAGCACGCATATAGTATTGACTAATGTAATGGGACGCCTCACCCCCTCGAAAATCAGTCTGCATCCTGTTAAATAGGCTCTGGACGCTGAGGGTAACTTGATTTTCTATGTCAAACCAGCCAAAAAGCGAATGCCCTGCAGTGGCAAATGGCATTATTTTATAATTTATTTGATTCCATTAATGTTGAGATTTACAAGAAATATATGAACTGCCGTGGTGTGACTGTGTTCAAGGGAAAACTGCTGTTAAAAAGCACCTTACTTGTTTAAAGTGTTTCAAAACAAATGTTTTTTGCACTTCCTTAAGTGTGTAACAATGTGATAAATCGCAATTAATCGCATAAATCCATGCGAATAACCACAATTTTAAAATTTCACTGTTGTCAATTATTCCTATGAATTCCTATGAATGCATATATAACACCTCTCCCACCCAATGGCCTGCGCATCACAAATGTTATCAATTTGTTATACATATGGTGGACCTCTGTCAAATACTGTACATTACGATAGAACGTCAGTATGAGTGTAGGAATATATAGATCCCACCCAAACCTTATTAATAAACACACTCACACAAACGCGCAGACGGTCATATGTATATAGATACACACACATTACATGTCCGCATCTCTGACTGAACTATTCACTGATGTCTCATTGATCCCACCTGTCTAATGGGAGGCACTGATCAGTGTTATTGATCAGGGGGGGTCTCAGGCGGTCCCGGCGCCTCTGACCGAGCAAAAACACCAACCGCTCTGCTCACACTGATTAACACACACCTCTATGTTTTATTGAGGGTCCATTCAGTAGTGTTTATTCTGAGGATGCTCTCTCCCCCTCTCTCTCTCTCACCACAAGATCAGTGTCACTCACCCGTCACCGACCACCACGCATTTAATGGCCTGCATGTTTAATTCAGCGCTGTATCTCCGTGTAGCCCGTTTTTCCACGCGTTTTTGAATTATTCCAGGTTTTAACGGAGAGATGAAAATCCACACACTCGGTCCCAGCCCACCCGGCCGACTCGGAGCAGCGACGGAAACCTCCGGAAAATGCCGAGTGGCTTAAAGGGCCCATCCTCCCGTTGTACGTTAAAGGGGCGCATTCACTGTGACGTTAAGATTATCGGCAAAATACACTGGACAAAAGTATAGGGACTCACCTATTTCTCACTTGAAAGGAAATCTTAATGCTTCCACATACCAAGGCATTTTGGACAAAGCCATGCTTCCAATTTTGTGGACACAGTTGCAAAGGGGGCGGGGGGCAAACTCCATATTAAAGACTATGCATTTAAAAAGGAATGTCATTAAAGTCCCTGTTGGTGTAATTGTCAGGCGTGAATATAGTGTAGCTCTTCTTCACCCCAGCTAAGAAAATAAAAACTCATTTACTCATTTTGAGTAAAAGACAATTTTACATTGTTCAACCCAGTTTTATCTCTGTAAATGTAGCCAATCATGTTTGGTGTCCAAAAAGACTTTCAGGTGTTTGCTTAGACACAAAACCGCACACTCATTTTTGTAAACATTTTATTGTATAAAAACATTACAAGGAATAAAACGGGTATAAAAATGCTTTTAAAAAAACGGCCACTGCCTGCAGACGACACACAGAATTTCTTCCAGCTTTGATAAAAGTACAGATCAAATACAGATTGCTTGCGTTTGTTCTGATAAAACCTTGCTCGAGTTTGCTTCTCCTGAGATGTGATGTGGCTACAGTGAAGAGGTTTGAATGATCTGATTAATAAAAAAAAGCACATTGAAGAGAAAATTCGCACACAAAATCTCGTATGGATAAATGTATGATCATCACATCGGGTTTGAATGTCCTAAAGAAACTCACCAAGTCAGAATTATTCACAGTGGTGGTGAATGGAACCAGACGTCTGCCCCTAAAAGCTCCCTCACCTTTCATTTCACTCTCTACAAAATCCTCATGATTGCCCTGTCTGACGCCTGAGACATTGTTTTACCAGAGTTTTGAGAAGCTTTTGGCCTAAGACTAAACTCATTCATGGTGGAGGGACACATGCAGGGCTTCATGAGGCAAAATAGTCCCCAAAGCCAACTGGTTTCAGGTGGATTGACTATTTTACCACTATTAACATTCCAATAACCATCAGAAGACACATGTAGCTTCTCAAGGGTCTTGGAATTTTTTGTTGGGGATGTCTGGTTCCATTCACCACCACTTAAGAAATCTCTACAATGAACCATTTTACAGAAAACCCTCTCTGAATTACCCTGTTTACTCTGATTTATGGAGGATTATTATTTTAAAGTGTCAAAACAAAACTCAAAGCCAGCTTAAGACGATCTGTGGAGGACAACCTGTGGTTGAAACCAGAAAACATTCAAAATTATAACACACACACACACCTAACTGATCCCAACAACCAGCCGGCAGTATTTATTGAGCAGATAAATTAAAGTCCAGCTGATGTTAAAGGAAGTGCATGATTGTCTGTCGTTAGTCTGCGTCACTTTTTGGGGCTGTAATGGCCCAGTGGTGAGCCCTGGACGTAGGTAAGGATCGCATTCTGAAGGAAGCTGGCTCTCTGCGCCTCGTCCTCCCGCATGCGCTGAATCTCACCCTCCTTCATGCGCAGGCGCTCCAGCAGAGACGATATCTCACTCTCTTTGTCCAGTAGAGTCTCGCGGTGGGAGGTAGCAAGTGCTGCTCCGCAAAAACAAACAAAAAAATGTAACTGGTTATATCTCTTTATTTGAGAGTGATTTTGTGTAAAGAACTTCATGAACATGTTTTGTATCACCCATAGACTTATTATAACTTGCTTTGCATAATATGTCCCCTTGAATGGAAATTCTGGGGCACATTTTCCTGGATGCTGTACTCATTCGACATTGTATGTGATAAATCTTGAATCTTCCCCACCCGAGAGACCGTCATGGTTTTATCTCTGTGCCTTTACCTTTCATTTCTCTTTCTAGAGCAGCAATCTTCTCCTTCAGGCCACTCTGGGCCGTTCTCTCGGCCTGAAGGTGGCCGATCTGCTCCTGCAGCTCCACCCTGACCCGCGTCACCTCTGCCATCTTCTCCTGCTCCTTCCCCGCCAGGTCCTAGACAATATAACAGCAAAACAGCGTCATTACGGAAGTGTGGCAGCTGTGTTGCCTTATATGTCACCTTAAACTGCACAAGACGGTCCTGAGTTAATTAATATGCCCCCACATCTTCAGCTGAAGATTTACTTTAAAGTGACAATTTAAGAGAAAATATTACACTAAAAACAGTGAACAGCTGGAGTCTGGTGACTGCTTCTTCAGTTTTAGCATTTAGCGACACAGCTAATGTAGCTATCATGTGATAGAAGCTTATGCACTCCAATTAGCCCTGTGCTTGGGCTTGCTTGGGCCAAAATCACGCAAAACTACATTTTACTTGATTTTTTAAATAATAAACAATACTATTTTTGAAATGTCACTGACACCCATTTTCAGTGTGAAGTGACCATTCTGTCACATGTGAACACACCACAGGACACAATGTGAACAGCACAAAATTCTTCCTGTTTTTAACCCATTCACCAAGTGAAGCAGCAGGCAGCCAGGAACACAGCACCCGGGGAGCAGTGTGTGGGGACGGTACCTTACAAGGGTACCTCAGTGGTGCCACTAGCAGTCTGGGGATTCAAACCCATGACTTTCTGATCACAGTGCAAACACCCAAACCACTAGCTGCCCCGTATATGTGCATATCTGCCTATTCTGTTTATCTCCTCCCATTCACACTGCAGTTATAAGTGACTGTGTCAGCCCGGATGTACAGTTGACTTTGTCACAAACAAAGGGAAGCTAATCAGAGCAGAGCTCATTTATATATATCATTCTTAAAGGTACAGTAACAAAACAGTTTTAATGTAAGCGATTAATAGAGGTGAAAAGGTTAATGTAAAAATGACTTAAAACTTTTTACAATACTTAAATGCACAACTAAAGAAGCAAAGAGTGTTTTTTTTCTCCTGAAATGTCAGAGAAAGAGGAATAGCCAATAGCGCCACCTGCTGTAGTTCGTCTATCCGGCGGCGCAGGCCATCCATCTCAATGCTCTGCTGGCCTATGCGTGCGTGGAGCTCGGCAATGGTCTGTTTCTGCTGGGTGCAGTGGCCCTGAGCCTCGTCCCGGGACTGACGAGCGCTCCGGAGCTTTTCCTCCATGCTGCTCAGATGCTGCTGCTACAGGGTGGGATCCACAAGCAGGTAGTAAACAAAAGGTTTATATAAAGATCCTTCCAATCAAGACTACAGCATTTAGAATGTTACAGGCCATGAAAGCATTCCCAGGGACAGTACGTTTAATAATATTATTTAAACGGCCAGTTTCATTGAAAAGCATTGTTTTAAAACATCCATCTCAAACAGTCCATATATTGAGTTTGGTCCACATTTTTGCCTAGACTGTTTATTTGTAAACATGGTCAACAGAAGTTATTTACATATTATTTACAAAAACAAAAACAGCCTGTTCAATTCTTTGCTAGAAAATAGTGCATATACAAATAAACATATAAACTTGCTAATTTTACATTGGACTTACCGGCACTGTTCCGCTTATCAGTACAATCAACATTATAAAAGTACAATAAAAGAGTATCTGGAACAGCTTAACAATCCTTTGATCAATCCAGACTGGTGTCTTGGCACCATACAAGACAATACAACATATTCTAAGCTGTTTTACATTCAACTGAAACATAAACAGTATGGATAGGAATCGCCAGATCTGACAAACCGATATGAAACTTTCACAATATTTGGGCCATGATACGAAAGCTGCGTACCTCCTCCAGGCGCACTTGCGCCCGCACTTTCCCCAGCTCCTCCTCCGCATGTGCTCTCTCAGTCACCATTGTGGCTTTTACCCGGCTAAGCTCCTACATGAAATAAACTCATTATCATTCTTAAAAATTGTGGCCTGTAAAAGAAACTTCATCCTTTCACAGGCCTCTTTCACACCTGACATTCTTATAAACATTTTTAGTCCAAATGCAACATTTTAAGGCTGCTTTTTGAAAAAATGTGATCCCTCATACCTCCTCCAGCTGGATCCGCTGGCCCTCCAGTTTGAGAATGCGATCTTGTAGTGCCCGCTCACTCTCCTCCAGGTGCCTGTTGACATGATCTACCTACACAGAAAAAAGGAAAACAAGGATATAAGCATCATGGGTTCACTTTAAAAACAGATTTGATTTTGTTTGATTGTGTTGATTAAAATAACATTTAAAACCATTAAAATAACCCTTCTGTAAACAGAAGTTCCTGTGCATTAAAATTGACCTCTTTCTGCCTTAAAGTGTCCATGTCTTCGAGAGCTTGTTTGGATCTTCTTTTCTCAATTTCCAAGCGCTCTGGTGAAGAAAGTATTCAGAATAATAAACCACTAAGCCTACCATAGATACCACATGTGTGTGTGTGTGTCTTGGTTAGATGGCAGTACCTTCAGCTTGGGCCAGACGTAGTTTCAGCTCTGCAGTGGAGTTTGTGAGTTCCTGCTTCAGCTCAAAGATTTGATCTTGCTGAGTTTTGCACCGTCGCTCACTTTCTTCTAGCTGCAGCCACAGAAGAGTCACAAATTAAAACAAACATACACACCTAAAGTCAAATCTAAACATTCTTCTGTACCTTGCTCTTCAGTTGGTGGCCCTTTTCAGAAAAGCTGTTCACCTCCCTCAAAAGCTTCCCTTCTCGCAGGACACTTTCCTAAATACCAAAACAGCCTGATTAGCATTAAAGAAATATTCATTTAAGATTACATCCCTGCAGTTAGCATGGCACTAACTGCACACCTGTGATTAGCTATAGCTATTAGCCACTGTGTTGGAACCCCATAAGCAAATCAATTAAAACACCTCCACATGGAGATGAGTGTGTAATCTAGGCATGCAGCTGACAATGTGCTAATTGGTCGGATGCAGGCTTCCACTATATTAGATACTTAGCCTTGTAGCTCCAGCGCTATAACTAAAGAAGCAAACTAGTTTTGGTTGATGGACTACAATTGGGGTTGGTGTGGTGCAACCAAACTACTGCTTTAAGTGACACAGCACCTCTTGTTGTTTCTTGTTTTCTCTGGCCTGCCGATCCAGAAGTTGAGTCTTCTCCAGCTTCACTCTGGTCAACAGGTCTCCCAGGTTATTGACCTTCTGCTCAGACATAGCTAGCGCAGCTTCGGTCATCTGTAGCCTGTTCAGTCAAAACAACCACATGGAGGCTTAACACACTATGGCAGGGCTACCCAATTCTAGGGGGAGCACAGATCAGTGGTTTCCCTGCTCAAACACACCTGTTAACTGCCAGGTTTACTGAATGTGTTTAAGGAGGGGAACTTTATAAATACACTAAACGCCAAATGGCATTGTCCAAAATGTCTGGGTATGCTGAAGCATTAGGACTGCCCTTCATTGGAATCAAGGGGGTCCTAGCCTAAACCCCGGAAGACAGGTCCGTTCCAAAACTTTTGTCCATACAGTGCAGCTCAAAGCACGAGGCAGGTTGGAATTCAATTAAAAGTCAAATGCCCTTCTAGCGTGGCCAAAACTTGTGAACTGCTTACTTGGCTGTGAGAGAGTTCACAGTGGTTTTCCGTTCATTTAGGGCTTCTTGGAGTTGTCCTAAACGTATTGATGAATTCCTGAAAGCATAAAGCAAATGCTTTAGGATAAGGCAGGCCACAACCCTAATGATGGAGCACTGGTTCATTTAACATGGCCATGACAGACAAACACTTTGACAGGACACCATACGGTACATGCTTCAAACCCTCAAACCTCTTTTGACCTGCTCAAACCACACACACCTATTCATTAAGGTGGAACACACTTGTGGGTGTGGTTTAGGATACAGCATGACTTACTGTGAGCTGTAGAAATGAAGTAAACTTCAGTACTATGTTCAGCAATTCATCTAAGCCAGCCTAATGAAGAGCTGGATGCGGTTTGAGCAAGTTTTGGGGATGTATTTGTGGTAAAAGTTTTGTGTGAATATTGACTTCTAGGCTCCAGACTCTTGACTACATATGGGCTCAGTGCAAAATCATGTAACTTCTTTTTGTGCCAAACTATTCCTATAAATCATCAATTATAAAATGAATGAGATGTTTCTTGATGTTAAAAGAAAGTCTTACAAACCTATAAAATAATTCCATTTATTTGTAAATGAATATATTACCCACGGATTTATGACGCACAAACAATTTTGCACTCCCTTGCATTTGAACAGACATGGTAAACCTAACCTGCTGCTTCTCCCCATCTCATCCCTCTGTTTGTCAATGGTCTCCATCAGGTTCAGGAACTGGACAGACCCATTAAAAAGAGAGTTAGAGTCTTAAATTGACTGACCAAGGAAACACTTTCTGCAAAAGAGCCAGAAGCTGGAGTGGTACTGACCTGTCGGCCCTTCTCATCCTTTAGATTTTGGATCTCTTTGCTGAGCACCTGGGTCCTGGTGCGGCTCTCTCTCAGAGTGGACTGCCGGTCGCTGTTGTGCTCCATAGACTGCTCTGGAAAAACAGGTTAAAATGAAGATTTGTAGTTGTGACAATTTTTGTGACAATGTAGTTGTGACAATGTTATGTACAATTTTATAACCCTTCTGTTAATCACCCACAAGATGTTAGAATGTCTGAAATTAGCTTATCTAGTTTTAGCTCTAACAAGTGATGGCAATTTTTACCCCACTAATTAGCACACACTCGCCTTAAACTGTGATAGTAGTATGCAAAATCAGAGACAAAATTCAGTCATAATGATTGACACTGCTGCTTTAATTTACTCCATATTTATAGACAAGTGTCACAGTGTTACAGTGTAAATGCCGTCTGACCGATGGCCCTGAGGATGTCGCTGGGGATGTTGTTGCCAGCCATCTCAAAGTGGGAAAGAGTGCGGTTCTGCTGCAGAGCTTCCAGTAAGGCGCGACCACCCAGCAGTCCGATGTTGTTCCACCGCAGATCTGTCTCTCACACATACACAAACACACACACACACACACACACACACACACACACACAGGTTGATGTAGTGTATTGCCATAGTTCTCAGTCTGTTCTGTGACATACTGCCAGGGGGCCATTAGCTTTATTCAATCAATTTGAAATTATGTGACATGGGTCACATGAGTAGGAACACCCCCAAAAACAGTCCTACACTCCCCCAAGAAATTAGAGCCATATCTAAACTAGGGGTGGGAACATAGGTGCAGGAGTCTCTGCAGACATCTTGCCAACATCCTTTCCAAATTCTGCTGTGATGCAAGAGAAGAACAAGGTAATGCACCACTTGTGGCGATGCAATTGGAAAAGACATGCATCATATTAAAAGCATATTAAATGAAATATAAAAACATATCAAATAATATTAAAGAAATAGCAATACTTGGTGCCACTGTATCGAAACAATACTAAGTCAAGAACTGTTGCAATACTCCACAGCATCGATTTTTTTCTTGCTCTACTAGCATCTGTTACATGATTAGTCAATACTACTAACACTGAAAAGGGTCCTGGGCAAAAGTCCCTGTTGCTGTTAGTAATACAGTCACCCTCAGCACAGCATACTAGGGTTTGTTTCTGCAGCACTCCAGGGCAGGAGCTGGGCACGCCTAGTCTCTATCAACACTCACCAAGCTCCTGGAGGATGGAGTTCCTTTTTAGAGCTAAACCAAGCTCTGCTGCCCCCTGGTGGTTGATCTGATTGTTGCGAAGGTCAAGCTGGGTGAGGCAAGTGTTAGAGGCCAGACCCTCACAGAATATAGAAAAGCCCTCTTCCCACATGCCCAGAGCGTTCCACTCCAAAACAAGTCTGCGTACAAGAACAGCCACATTTCAATAACTGTATACATGATATGTGAGCTGGGAACTGAGTAGTAGATGTAATGTTTCTTTTCTTTGATATACGTTCACCTTCGCAATGTCTTGTTCCTCATAAGCAACTTCCCCAAAGCCTCTGCTCCTGCTCCTCTTAAGTTGTTTCCCTAATACAGAAGAATCTCTTCTCACAATGTATTGTATCACACAATGTAATACGGTAACATGCACTGCCTGTCACATGTTTGAGACTGCCTAGCTTTACATTTTTTAAATGTATACAATAAAAATTGAAAACAAATAATAACAAAATATAAAATGTAAAAAACAATATGTTTATGCTGTTAAATTGGTACTATTTTATATTAACACAAATGCTGCTTTTATGAAGAAAATGTTAAAGGTAATTTTTAAAAATCGTAGTTATTGCCACAAACATTTGACTGTGATATTGTTTTTTCTCAAAATCAGTGTTGTTACAGTTTAAAAATTTTCCTCATTTAATTATTTTTAGTTACCAGTTTAAACTGTACTTTGTTTTCAGTTAATAAGCACATCAATAGTATTTTTTTTTAGATTTCAAATAAACATCAGCAGTGGTGTGCAGGGATTTTTATGATGTTTTAATTTTTCATTGATTAACAACCTGTGCCCAACCCACAATGTTTAATTAATTTATTTGTTTGTATTGCTGCTTTGTCATTTTGACCTGCACGTACCACCACAGCAACGTTTTCTAATTAGCTGGCACAAACCCACGAGTTATAGGTCTACACACACATCACTACTGCTTAGAGTTTGATATGTTATTGCAAACTGATAAACAATATATACATTTGTATCTTGTAGTCTGAGACTAAACTTACCTTTAGATCCAGCACTTTTAATGTGGTGTTGGAACACAGCCCATTCAGGAAGAGCTTGGCGCCTGTGAATGACAGGTCCAGAACAGATGGTGCTGAGTATAAACGGCATAGGAATCGCAACTTCAGCACTTCTCTGATAAGGGTTATCATTTTATTATTGTCAAATATTAAAACAAATATGTGGGGGTTACTTTCCAAGAGCCAAGAGTTCGGTTCTTAAAAATAAATGACAACTTTAATTTCATTTTAAACACAGCTTAATAAATTACCCGTAAAATATAAAGGTAAAGCGTTATTATTACTAATTTATTATTATTATTAAACCTGTATATGAACTGGACAGTGTACACTGAAATGCCATGTCCCACAATTAATTCATGCATGGGCGTTTTCCTTGGTATAAGCAGGGTAAATACAGTAATAATTTTATTGTTTTTGTTTGTAATAAAATACAGTATAATGTATGGGCAATCACCAATAATTTTTACAGTCCAATAATTTACTGTTCCCTGTTTACTGTTCACCGCGTCTTATTCAGTCCACCCCTGCTCTGAGTACAGTGGTACTTAAGCCTCTGAGGTCGGAGCTCCCTCCTGAGGGATACTAAAGCTCCACAAGTTTTTGTTCTAGAAACATTTAATTAACAACGCTAGAAACCTTGAATCTTCTAGTTTTCAAATATGTATTTAATTAAAATATATCAATGGCGCTTTGAAAAAGTATAAAAAGAAATTTTCTGTCTCAGGCAGCAAACATCCAGTTAATGACAAGAAAGACGAGCTTTCTTGGTGTTCTCTGGACAGTACAAAAACATTAATACATAATAATTTTTATACCCCTATTATTAACCCCCTATAAGTGCTGGACAGAGTACACTGAACTGCCATCTCCCAAAATTAATTCAGGCATGGGCGTATTCTTTGGTATAAGCAGGATAAATACAGTAATAATTTAACTGAAATTATTAGTAATAAAAAATGCAGTAAAATGTACTGTATATTGTAATCACCAATATTTTTTACAGTTCTATAATTTACTCAGTAGTATCTTTATTTAATTTACAGTTATAAAATAGAGGGCTTTAAGAGAAATAAAACAAAACACAACAGAAACACTTGAGATGCTGGGGAAATGCTGGTCTGCAGCTGCCAGATGCAATCAGCAGCAAGAAGAGATAAATAATGTTCTCGGATCGACTACTTTCAACCCTCCTGCCTTGGCGGTTTCTCTAGACAGTACAAAAACATTTATATAGTTCTTCTTTATATGGAAATTTAGCTCAATTTACTTAATTTACTTAATTTAGCTCATACTTAATATTTATGTTACAAAATTAGTAAATTACTTTCTATGTAAAATAACTTTTTATGAGGGAGCTCTTAACGCAGACACCTGGGTCCATTCATCCACTCTGAATAATTCAGACTCTGTGGGTTTCTTATGAACCTCCAAACCCACTTTGAATGACTGTTTACATCTCAAGTATTTAGGTGAAAAGTCAGTGCGGTTAATTTTTAATAGTACAAATTATAATATGGTCAGTACAGCATTTTGTGTTTGTCGGTGCATCCCACAAACACAAAATGCATCCCATCCATTCATTTTAAAAACCCTTCTTTTCCAATCTCTGAGCCTAAAAGCAACTCACCTTCCTCACTGAGCATGCAATCGCTGAGCACAAGCTCGATAAAAAGCGTGTCCTTCTGCAACACCTTGCCCAGCACGGCACACGACTCCACTGTCACACTCTGGCCACTCAGATCCAGCCTGCCTCCACCAGCTGCAGCTCGGGCCTCCTTGAGCTGAGCCAGGAGCGACTCCTGGGGTTCCACCCCGGCCTCTTTACACAGTCGCAGGTAGGCCCTGCGGAAATCCTCCATCCCTGGACAAGCTATCTCACCCACACACAGGGCTGCACAAAGACAAAAGAAGAGAAACAGTGGAAGAAATCACTTTTGGGTGGAACTAGTAGGAGGAGGCATCATCAAGAACAGCTGGGCAGAGTGTGAAAGCATGGTGCAAAAGAACCCCATTTTCATCCCAGTATCATATGCATAGCATCCTCATCAACAGCTTCAATGGATTCACTGAAATGTCGCCATCTCTGATGTAAACGCAATCATCATGATTGCAGAAAAGGCGATAGGTCATGTTCAAGAGAGTGTAGTTACAAATCAAGAGCTCCAGCTTAACCATGTAAGCCACACAGAACATCAGACCAGGGGCTCTGACAGATTACAGCAGCCAGAAAGTCAGTAAGGCATATTAAATCAGGTACAAGATGCCTTTAATTTAAGTTTAATTTACAAAACTGCAGAACTTTAAGCTTCCTTTTCCTATTTTCTGTTCCAAGTATTTTCTGTCCGCAGCAGTTACTGAGAAGCCAGTATTTAAGATGAGAGAAGCTAATTTTATTTTTGTAAACAAACAGACCTGCTAGCTCGTTTTGTTGCAACATTGTACATAATAATAACAATAATATAAATAATAATAAAGATAATATTTTAGTATTAGTTTGTCTTAGGTCCTAATGTGTCAAGAAAGCTGTCTGGTGAATTAAAATTCAAAATTAATTTAAAATTTTGCTCAAATGCAGCTGTTAGCATTAGCTTAGCCAACTAAAAGTGTACATTTGAGGACTGAGAGCACTCCTAGTGGGACAGGGAACCGTATAAATTAAAAACTCTTACTCTGTGCGGTTGAAACACATCTCTCGGTCTCTGGTGTTGTGACAGTTGAGGCCTTTTATTGATTGGTTTCTTAAGACGGTTGACAGGTCTCCAAGATAACAGACTCTCTCAAGGATCTCTCCACCGCTGCATTCTGGGAAATGCAGTTCACCAAGCGCAGTCCACCAACATTCCAACCCTTTAATTTAAATAAATAAATATAGATAGATAGATAGATAGATAGATAGATAGATAGATAGATAGATAGATAGATAGATAGATAGATAGATAAATAGATAGATGGATAGATGGATAGATAGATAGATAGATAGATAGATAGATAGATAGATAGATAGTAATATGTTTACTACTAGTAATAAATAGTAGTAGAAGAGCAACAGCAACAAGTAACGATGATATAAATAACAATATTAATTTAAGCAATAAAAGAATAGAACCAAAAATAATTGTAACAATAACATCAACAATAATAAAATATAAGCAGCAATTATAATAATAATAATAGCAGTAGTAGTAATACTAATTCTAACAACAACAATAAGAACAAGAAGAAAAATAACAACAGAAATGACAATTACAATTACAACATCAACAGCAACAATAGCAATTATGATACCAATAATGATAATAATAGTAACAAACAACAACAATAACAATACAAGAACAATAATAATTTTATTAATATAGGACTTTTAATTTTAAGTCTCTGTGGGCTTTACTCAGTAAAAAACATCAGCCTAAACATGTGATTTTAATTGGGACTCTAAATTAGACCTGCAACCATGATATTCTACATTCTGTTCTGTGTGAGAGATAGATCTTCCAGCCACTGAGGTGAGAGTAGGTGATGAGGATTAAAGATTAATCATTTTAGCACAATAAGGAGACATTGTGTGTAGATGAAGTTCTGCTCTTGTGAGGATGAATGTTCTTCTATGCTTCTGGGTTTTGTGTGTAAGAAACCAGGGGCCTGAAGGTGCTTTTGGTCGATCATTAATCTTTTCTTAGTGCAACATTTACTCAAAGTGGCCACCTTTAAGACCAGCCACCCATACAAGTTCACTGAAAAGCTGCTCCAAAAGAGTCTGTGTACCTGGGCCATCCAGGAGAAGATCACTAAAGCTCTGACCAGTTGCAGGTGAGAAGTCACACCACTGAGAGTTAGACCATCCAGACACACGACAGCTTCCTGATGAACACATTGGCTTCATCAGGAATCTTTGTTGTGTGAAATTGCCTAGGTGATCGATAGATGATTAATCTGGAGACCGTTCTTCCCTTGTTGTCCCTCAAGAACACTCTGCCTGAAAGGAAAAGTCAAAGAACAGAACAAACTGGGAGAATCTGTGTGCAGCTTTTGGAGAGGTGGTGTGATAAACTTCTGGTCTTCATTATCCAGAGTGTTTCTAAGGGACAGATATCTGATGTGTCGAAAGGAACAGATTCTCCAGGGATGTCCAAATACGACCCATGGAAGGTATATGAGGAGGAGACCCCAAGCAGGACAATTCAGTAAGTCCACCACACTTGGCTAGAGATAATGCTGCATAGAAGAACTACATCGTGTTCCCTGGAAAGCACTGATTCTTTATAGAAAAACAGTTAACAGATGCGATGTGTGGTGGTGCTTCCACATAATCCTGGTAAATGTTGTCCATGTCCAGGACCAGAACCTCTGAGGAACCTTGATTTTTCTTTTTATATACGTGACACATTTGAAATATTTTTTTTAGTATTTTAACCAACAAAATGTCTTAAGCTTAAACACTAAAATGTGATTCCACAAATGTTTATAATAATTAAGAGTCTTAGATGTAAACAAAGTTATTCAGCATGTGTTTGCTGATACTAAAAATGTAAAATGCTGAATTTTTCACAGTAGTATCCCGCAACCAGACGTCTGCCTCTAAAAAACTCCCTCAGAAAGTTCTTACATAAAATGGTCTGCTGTAAATGTAAATAGTCATGAATGCACTTCCTGATGTCCGAGATATAGCTTTACCAGGGTTTTACGAAGCTCTTGGCCTAAAACGAAACACATTCACGGTGGAGGGATACATGCAGGGGCCGAATAGTTCGAAATGATAACTGATTTAGTTCAGACTTACCATTTTACCATCATCAGCATTGCACATAAACACTCAAAAGACACGAAGGTATGTGTATTTCGACGTCCGTTCACTACCACTGTAAAGAAATCTAAGTCTCTGCAATGAACCGTTTTACACCAAACCCGTTCTTACCAACTCTGTTTACAAACACTGAATGATTATAGGTAACGGAATCTTTCACTAACTATATATTTCTCTTTTCTTTCTGTTAATAATACAGACTAAAATGATCTGAATTTACCGTGCTTTACTAGTAGCCTCGAAATCACTCGGTGCACGTTTACTCATGTCTGCCACTAGATAGAGACAAAGTTACAGAATATATGTAGCGACTTTGAATTTATACAGCACCAAGACCACTGAATGTTAAAAAGTTCAGACAATAACTGAACCAGAGCAGATAGAAGAGAAAACGTTTCAGATTCTCCCAACGTTCAAACACAGGTATGATACGACAGTCAAGCATTTCTTCCATGTTTAGCACCACTACTTTATGGTGCAGGGAGTTATGTGATATAAAGCCAGTGTTTTGGTCCTCAAGGACACCAATAACCCTTTATTTGTAATCCTGCCCTGCCTCATCTCCACTATTCCTGCCCATGGCTTGATGTGGTGGATCATGTGTGGTGGGGCAGGAATAGTGGAGATGGGCAGGGCTGGATTTCAAACCAATGGTCTTGGGCTGTGTTTAGGGGTATTGAGGCCCTAAATTTCTACCTACTCTGTATATACTGCACTAATATTAAATAAGTAATTGTACTGTCTATGGCTGAATCCCTGTCAGTCTGCTATTAAAAGTCAAAATAGTTGAGCAGTACATAGGGAGCAAGGAGCCATTCAGGATCCAACCTATTGTTAAGTGATACTCTTGCACTTCCACTGGATATCCTGTGGGATTTATGACCCTCTCTAATTTAAACCTGTCATTTTAGATATGTACAATAAGCAACAGTCTGGGGAAAGAATGTTATTGAAAAGAACAGGCAGTGAGGTGAAGCGGGGTGGTCCCCAAGTTTGAGCAAGACATTGTAAGTGTAGGGTGGGCTTTTTTGTCACATGTTAACACCGCACAGCACGCACTTTCTCTGCATTTAACACATTCACCAAGGAAACAGTGGGTAGTCAGGAATGCAGTGCCCAGGGAGCAGAGCTTGGACTTTGCTCAAGGGTACCCCTTTGGTGCCACTGGCAGTCCTGGGATTCGAACCCATAAACCTCCGATAGCAGGGGCAGCTCCCTAACTACCAAGACACCAGCTGCCACCAGTGCAACACCAGTGCAACAGTCGTATAAACAGTCCCACATTATTATAAAATAACACATTATGTTCTGTATACCTGTTCAATTATTCTGTTTCTTGGGTGTCCAGCTATGATGGCCAGAGGGCTGGTCTCCACGGCTCGCTGCAGCTCCGTCACTTGCAGCTCCTCAGGGACTCCTTCTCCAGGCAGGAGTCTGTTAATGCCCCCTCTCACAGGAGAGTGAGAGCACATGACACCGGCCTCTCTGCTGGAACCCTCAGCCTGGAGCAGTTTTGCTCAGTTCTGAACTCTGCATCCGGGGGAGAGGACTGGAATGACACCATAGAGAAGCTGTTCAATGAGGCATGTATCTGATCTTAGTTGGGCATAAAACAACTGAATCTTTTGAAATAAAAGATGTTAATGTGGCTTATGAACAATTGTATATTTTCAGAACTGATGGGATATCATTACCTGAATGCATGTACTTATGACCACACTACCGCACTTTAGCTCTCGCCTGGCAGTAATTTAGCCCCACTAGGGGCAGCTGGTGGCCTAGTGGTTAGGGCGTTACCCGTGCAATCAGAAGGTTGTGGGTTCAAATCCCATTACTGCTAGTGCCATCACTGAGGTACCGTCCCCACACACTGCTCCCAGCGTCCTTTGTAGGTGGCAGCCCCCTGCTTCACTTGGTGAATGGGTTAAAGTTCACACTGTTCACACTGTTCACACTGTGTGCTGTGGTGTGTTCAAGTGTGTCTATAAGGGGCCACTTCACTTGCATCAGTAGTATTGTATGCCTACAATAGTTTAGTTCCAACCGAACCTTAAACCTAACCCAACATATAGAACTTTGGCCACACCCATTCTGTTTAGCCCCTCCCCTTTAGCATATAGGAGGTTAGTCCCACCCATTCTGCCTACAGCAATTTAACCCCATTCATTAGCATATAGCGGTTTAACCCCACCCATTCTGCCTACAGCAGTTTAGCCCCACCCATTTTGCCTACAGCAGTTTAGCCCCACCCATTCTGCCTACAGCTGTTTAGCCCCACCCATTTTGCCTACAGCAGTTTAGCCCCACCCATTCTGCCTACAGCTGTTTAGCCCCACCCTATATGCCTACAGCAGTTTAATCCCACCCATTCAGCATACTGCAGTTTAGCTCCACCCATTTGAAATGAAGAAATGGGCTGTGTTGTTCCTACAGTTGTTCCATACCCAACAGTTTACTCACATTTTGAATGCGCCCTAGTACTGGGCAGCCAATCAGAGCAGAGATCATTTATATCAGTCATAAACACTAATAGAAACAAACACAGAAACAAACATGGTCAAAACATGGTCATATAAAAAACTGTGAGAAGGCAGGTACTGCATGTTCTCAGATCAGGCATGCTCCACCCTTTTGTAGATGGACCCCTCATGTGACAGTCATGTTAGCTGGGAGAAGGTGTGCACCTACATCCTCCAGCACCACAAACAAAGCCAGGACTCATCTGAGGACAAGCGGGGCTTGATCAGCTCGGAGCCGGTGATCCGCCACTGTCTTCAAAACAAGGTTAGGCCCTCCCATGATTCTCCATCTTTCTGACCTCACTGACCTTCACCGCTGAAGGCCTTCCCAGTGCCCTCACATATCACTCTCTCTGTCTTCATGATGTATCATCCTGTACCCACTGGTCTCAATAGCAAGAACCAATTATCCGTATTGTGGAAGTGGGTCAGCCTCCCCCTCTCCGCTTCATCACCGTCAGCAAAGGGGGGACACTCACAGTCTGGAACAGCCATCTTCACGTCATAAAGTCTCTGGAGGTAAGAAAGAAGGCCCAAACTAAAAAATGCTTCATATAAATACATTGTATTATTATTTAAATACTTATTATTATAATTATAGAGGTGGTAGTAGTAGTAGTAGTAGTAGCAATAGTAGTAGTACTAGTAGTAGTAGCTTTTACATTTTACTATAGGGCAGAATTAACAAAGCTACATGACACCTACCTAAGGCTTTTATTACAAATGACATGTTCCATTTATAAGATAAGATATAGGATATTACATTACATTACATTCATTTGGTAGAGGCTTTTATCCAAAGCGACTTACAAAACAAAGAAACACTCAAGTTTCAGGACAGTGTGAGAACCAGAGGAGAGTACTAAGTGCTGAAGTCTATATGTAGGAATGAAAGAAGTTGTATTAGGAGCAGAGATGCTCTCTGAACAGATGAGTCTTCAGGAGGTTTTTGAAGATGAAAGAACCCTTGATTGCAACAACAGCAAAGTGGACAGTATGCTGTAAGTAAAGCAGCATAAACAATAAAAACTGTACAACATAAAATGATAATATATAAAACTGAACATCATGTTTTATATTAGTTTTATTTATATATTGTATATGTAAAGCCATGGAAAATAATAAGAGACAGCTGTTCTCTTTTTTAGCTTCACTGTTTGCACAATTTGCAGCAGTGTGTGTGTGTGTGTGTGTGTGTGTGTGTAAAATGCAGAGGTTGCTATTCTTTTATGAACTATTGCAGTGTAAGCTGTGTAAAAATAAGACATGGCTCCATATGTGTTGTGAGTGCAGTAGTGTTTGTATAGCAGCTTTTCTATGGTCTGTATTCCAGCAGCTTCACTCCTGATTCAGTTTCTGATGGATGAAACACATGCACACACTCTGCTCTTAACATCACTATGTTAATTGCTGCAACTGTAAAATAATGTAAGTGTTTCCAAGGTGTAACACATTATTTATGTATAATTTTTGTATTTTCTCCAAACATTTTTTTGTTTGGAACTTTGAACCAACTGCGGCAAAAACCAGAAAAAAAAAAATAATGCTGTCTCTTATTTTTTTCCCAAGGCTGTATACATATATTCATGTACGTAGTGGACTATCTTAAGGTAGCAGCAGACAGTAAATGAAACACAGCAATATGCATCAGAAATATTGCACATAATGGTTTACAACCATTAGAGCATCAAAACACTTTCTGAGGTCAAATCAGAATGGACAAAAGCAGCCTTTATGGCCACTAATGATTGTTGCTATAAGCCTCTATAGCTATTTAAGTAGCTTTATTTCAGTTCATAAAATGTAGCCCCAAGAATGCCTTCAGTAAATGTTAGTTATGAAGTCAAACCAAAACAGCGCTACACATAAGCATTCATAAACATCTACACTGCTTAGAGTTAAGAATTCCTTATAACATATATGTTTCTTAACCCTCAGCCCCTAAATAGCTGCGAGCAGCACTGCTTGGCATCGTCGTGTGTTTCATAATGGTACTGTTTGGTTTAATTTTCGGCCTCTGGCTTCCTGTTAAAGCTTTGTGCAGGTGAGAAGGGAGGCACCGGCTGGCTGGTCCGGGGCTGGATGACCGATGCGGTCTACATGCCTAACGTCCACAAGATCGCAGTCGCCTCCATGAGCCGCGAGATTTACCTGATTGACGTTTCTACCAGTGCCTGTTTTGTAGAGTTTTGCTTGTCTGGTGAGTTGCCATAACCTAAGGGCTTGGAAAATAGTTTATCATGAATTATATATAGTACTGTGCAGTCTTAGGCACCTGCAGAAGACGTTTTTAAAAACCGTTCAGATGAGCAGTGAGTGGTTTTCACACAAATATTACTAAATCTACTAAATAATACAAACACTTCACTTGTACTTTTACTTGTATTACTTGATCGGTCCTTCATTACATTAAATCAGGAGCCGCTGATGGAGTTTCACAAATCCAAACAACGACTGGAGGAACCGAGGAGGAATCTGGAACCGAACCTGTGTTCTCCTCATCAGTTCACACAATATCGACTACTTTATTGCAAACAAAACAAACCTTTTTGTTTTTGTTTGTTTGCATTTATTGTAATGTTAACTTTGCAGGAAGAATGACACACCTAAGCACATGCCAACACAAATTTTGCGTAGGTGTCTAGGACCTTTTGACAGTACTATATAAATTTAGGGGTGGGCATAGATACATTTTTTTTTATCTAGATTAATCTCACTGTAATCTTGGAATTTATCTAGATTAAAATGGCTCATTTGAATTCTGCCGAAGGTCCCCCACTCAATTTAATACATTACCCTTAAAGAATATGTAAGAGAGAGAGAGAGAGAGAGAACAACAGAGAGAGAAACAGAGAGCGCAAGACAGGCGCGAGAGGTTTAAAACGGCGCGATCCGGAAAAGTCACAAACGAGAGAGACAGACAGACAGACAGAGAGAGAGAGACAGACATACAGAGAGAGAGAGACAGACATACAGAGAGAGACAGACAGACAGAGAGAGACAGACAGACAGAGAGAGAGAGACAGACAGAGAGAGAGAGAGAGAGAGAGAGAGAGAGAGAGAAAGTAAATCTGCACTAAAATATCAAGGTGAAAGTCATCATAGCTTGTGTACATTTACATTTACATTTACATTTATGGCATTTAGCTGACGCTCTTATCCAGAGCGACGTACATCAGTGCTTAAGA
>JBBPDH010092478.1:0-15683 GCA_037974565.1 Clupeocharax schoutedeni | reverse complement strand
TAAGAAAACCTTTTCCAAAGGTCATATAAAATGCATTGAATACAGACATGAGTCACAGTATATTGATAACCAACTGACATGGAGGTGATTAATGAATGCCATTTTCTGTCTCACTAAAAAAAGAGACAAAATGCCACCAGCTTATCAAAGCTTTATTGTCTAGCATTACCCTTTTCTGTACCAGCGTGGCCATGAGGTCTCAGAAAACACATGAGTAAGTCCTAGGAGGGCTTTGTCATCTTTTGTTAATCTGACTTGCATTGAACTCTAATGAAGCATGCAGAGGCAGTGGAGACAATCATCCATTCTATCTCTGATTAACTTTTTCTTGTTCTTGGGATTAAGAACAGATGACTCTGATGGCCAAGGCATAGTTGGTGGCCCCTCCTGCTGTGAACTGTCATTTGTTTCCATTACTTTGATTTTTTACAAAAGCCTGGTGATCTCCCTCATTTGTGCCAGTCGAATGCTCACTGGTTTAGGGCTAAGTCGAATTTCTTAGCAGAGGGCAGATATTTCTCATGATATTCAGAGCTAATGTACAATAATCTTTGGAGAAGATTCTCTTGCTTTGTTCTTGCTATTTATGAACAAAGAAAACCCCTCAATTATGGGCTCCCCAAACAACTACAAAAAGGTATAAACATTAATTCTTCTCTAATACTTGGTTAGGTGTCCCCTTGGCTTGGAGTTCAGCCACAAACTCATGTACTGAGCTTTCTGCTCACCGCAGATCAGCAAAGACATGACTGGAATCCAAAATTTCGAACTGCAGCTGTGAGGAGAATGTTGATAAAAAACACTAGACCACCTAAATAACCCCAAGAGTTTCAGAAAAAATACACCACCAAAACTGATTTATGACTGCTTTCTGATACAAGTTCCAAAGTTGTCTGAAGTATTTTCTTGTTTATAGCTCACTGTGAGTCATACTGTGTCCTAAACCACCCTGATTAATCTGTGCCACTTAAGTGAAAACCTGGATGTGGTTTCAGTAGGTTAAGAGATGAATTAGGGAGTTAATACAACTGAAATGATTTGGGATATTTGGTTGACTACTAGTCCCACTGTTTGCTACCCACATAAGCTTTGTAGGTCTAATTTAGGGGAAATTTGTGTAATTATTGTGTTATTATTAAGACAAGAGGATTCACAGTGGTATTGTAAAAGAAGTGATATAAATGACTGTCACCGTATTAACATCTTATTATAAACTGTACCAGCTGTTAATTGTACATCTACTACTGAAATAGACTCTCAGTTATAAAATTGTGGTACATGACAACAAAACTCACTATTCTAAAACTAGCCAGCATTCATGACTTCTGTCAATGTTATCACGAAAAAAACACCAAATTCCAGGAGGATGCAGAAAGCCCTTAGGATGCCAAACCATTCTAGGTGTGGCTATTAGTTTTTAAACAGTCCGAAGAGAAACTGGTGCAGTCTGTTTAGAAATAGCTGCTGAGTTTACTTCACATATCCTGTTTAATAAACTGACCAGAAAGTATTATCTGTTATTAAAGTAAAAACAGAACCACAGTTTGCTCTATATTTGTCTCCTAAATTTGGTTCCTTGTACATGGGGTTCTATCATAAAGTCATAAATGTCCAACTAACATGTCCAACTTTCATCACTTGACGATGAGGCCCAAACCACATCGTCAAGTGATGAAAAGCTGGATGTGGTTTAAGTGTTGAGAGAAGTTTTGGTGGTGTATTTTTTCTGAAACTCTTGAATCTTTATGTTGCACTCTTAAAATTAAGGTGCCTGAAGAACATTTTAGAGGTTGATAACAAATGAGATAAGTGAATGTGAAGGACCTCCACAGAAAGGTTAAACATTTAAAAGGTTCTTCACACTCCCACATTTATTCATGGTTCTTCAGTAAAGCAAATTTCATTCTCCGTTTTACAAAAAGGGTACGAAGGTTTTCAGAACCTTCGGGGTGAAAGGTTCTTTTCAAGACCAACATTTTGTCTATGACATCACTCCATGAAGCCATTTTTGGCACCTCTTTTTATATTAGAATAATAATTATATAATAATAACAACTCTAATAGAAATTTGTAGTAAGTATTGCCAGTGCATCTATTCTTTCCATTAATACACAAATTTGCCTTCCTTCCCAAAATGGAGAATTGGGATGGAACTGATGTGGAGATAATGAAGGCTGGACGTTTATTCACACTGGCTAAATAAAGAAGGGTAATCAGGGTCTGGAAATAGGATTGCAGACGCACTGATTAGCTGCTGCTGCTGTACTGTCACAGCATGGCACACCACATCCAGTCACACTAGTCTTTTTTCCACACGCACACATGCAAATACACACATGGCTCCATGGGTCTGCCTGCTTAGGCTCTGCTTGTTAGAGGGATCTGCTTGTGTTCCGCCTGTAGCTGTTGAAAGCAGGTCCGATGACCAACAGGCTTTAAATTAGGTTTGGTGTTGCTCTGAAGTGAAGCCGATGACAGTGAAACAGTCAGGAATTACGTTCAGGAGGTCACTAGGCAATGGCGTCAGTCATGCTTCGGGGATTATATTGGTTGCTTCTTTGCTCCAAGCAGGAATTGCTTGAAGCTGAGTCAACTCTCACAGAACCGAATGATGTCACGGGTAAGGTCAATGCCTACCAATTAATTGTTTCACATGGAGTTTACTTGATTGAAGCCTGTATGCCATTTCCACATTATTAAATATGCATATTCAACATATTCAAAATGATTGCTAAAAGTAAATGAACTGTGGGATATAGTAAGTGCATACCAATTAATTGTTTCATGTAGAGTTTACTTGATTGAAGCATGTGTGCCTTATTCATATTAATGAAATATAATCAACACATAATCATCATAACTATTGGTAAAAGTGAACTGAAGCCCTAATTCTCAGCCCAGGTCCTAGAGCCTGTTCTCTTCTTGAAAGAGCAATATTTTTTTATGTTAGGCATGCTTGCAAAGTGTTTATCTTGCTCCATTAAGTCCACTGAGACATTTGCATACACAAAACATCATTATGTCAGCTTTGTCTAGAGCTCTTAGGTCAAATGGTCATTGCACCTTCTTTGAAGGCCAGGTGCAAATTCATATCAAGTGACATCTACCATATCAATTGCATTGCCTTTTAAAGTCTTTAGACGCCCAAGGCCAGCTTTTATGAGTAGGCCACTTCACCAGCTTGGCCTGTCTCTGAACACCGGCAGCAGGATTACTCCCAGCCAAAACAGCCTCAGTATGTAACGGCTACTTTAAACCAGTAATTATAAGGCTCATGAGCAAAAGCCAAATTGGTCAAATTTGACGCTTTGATGAAATCCCTCACAAAAGCAAACTAGTAATTACTTCTAATTACTGCCAGGTTATTAAGGTTCCAGGATGCACTGGCATTGTAGTAGCTGTGCTGCGCTACTGGGCAAAGACTCTCACAACTGTCACATGTTCTCTTCAGAAATGTTAGTTGGATATTTTCAAAATGTTGTGACACACCATTACTAATGAAATTAGCAGAGTGTGAAAAATCATTTTGCTCAGTTTAAACCATTAATCTGCAGTGGTCTGCATTTGGGTCTACTCCTTAAGTCTAGACTTTCACTACTGTTAGTTTTTTGTAGCAGTAGCTTAAAAGTGATAATATGTATAGCATAAAAAGGCTTCAAGCGAACTAAAGGACAAACATGTTGGATAATGAGAATGATAGTACCAGTCATCTTGAAGCTGTACCACTTTTTATTTCTTTGATCACTCAACAACCTAATGTGGTTTGAGGCAAGCATGTGAGGATTCCTAATGGGTGTCTATAGGCCACCATAAAAATTAGTGCCAAACTACAGAAAGAAACCTCTGATTCAACAGATATATTTACTCATCCACTACATTTAAGGTGAGTGGCAAATTGTTTATCGTTGATTTTTTTAACCAGTGCTTTAAGATCGAAAAGTGAAAAATAGGCCTACTTTGGTCCTTGAAAACTGTTGAGGCTTGTTGTAGAGGCCTGTTGTCCACAAGCTTCATATTTTCAATAAAGTACTTTACACAGCTTTACACTTATGCACTTGAAAATATAAAGCTTGTGGACATCAGGCCTCTCTGAAAGATGCTCTGCACACAGATCATGCAAGGAAGTGGTGATAGTCTAGTATCTGCTCATCAGGATCTTCATTCTTCATCTGTGATCTAAGAGACCAACATCGTCAGCTGTTGTGGTCTGACATTATGGCAAGCTGCACAGAGCAAAACCATGGCAACAGGTGTGTAGAGTATTCTTAATGAGGGGAGCTCTGTGGGTAATGGGGCTAATCCCTATTAGCACTGATCAGAGAAAGCCTTTCAGCAGCCTGAGCCACAGTGCTAACTGCCAAACCTGGAGTTCACCCAACTCAAATTCGGTTGCTTAAGCAGATCTTGGAGAAAAACTGTGTAAGCAGCATAAAGGACGTCTACACTGCCTAGTGTTTTAGGAGGCTCTAAATAAATGAGCATGTTTTCAGATGAAGCATGTGCATTTTATCTCCTTGTTGGGATGTCACTCATCTGGTCTCAAACCTTACAGAACATTAACCCACCTTTGGCTGATTCATAACAATCATACATATTCTCTCCGCATTGGACATGTTTCTGAATGAACCTGCTCTGAGCTTGGTGAGCATATCTATTCGATGTTAGGTAGGGTGGTGGGAGAGGAAGGTGAATGTTATTTTGACAAAAGGAGTTCCTGCCCTCTGATTCCTGAAAATGTAATAACATTTCAGAGATGGGTTTGGATGGATGATCAAAAATGTATCTTTAAAATATGATGAATCACACATGATTTTGCCTCTGTTCTCCCAGAACTGCAAAGTGAATGGTGAAGTGGTGAAGTTCCTTGTGGCCAATTATAGCTTTACAGTCTTCTCCTGAAATGCCTAAAATGCCCGAACAGCACTGAAAATGTAACAGCATGGCTGGAATCATCTCCTGTGTGTACAGGAGTATACTCCTGAGGATGCTTAAAACTTGCTACAAGATTTTCTTCAGAGGCTCTGTAGTTACGAAAGGCCTTCTAACTCGCCCTTCATCTTCTCAGTGTCATCATCATATATTTAGCCATAGCCGGCCTGAGGGAGACATTGAAACACGGCTCGTTCCAGTGTTGCTCTGCAGCTACGGCGCTGTATTTTGTTTCAGGGTTGTGTGTTGTTTCTATTGTGTTCCAACAATGTACCAGACCATTCCAGGGGAGAATTATTTCCCCCAAAATATTGAGTTAGTAATTCCAGTTTGAGCTGCTCCTGACAGTTCATCAAAGCTCATTCTCATCTTTGTGTTGGACATGAGAGCAAGCATGTGCCACAGCTACAGGCTGAATTGTCTCTTTAGAATTCCAACCAGAGAGGCTTTCTTTTCCTGTCTCCCAGGCATCGGGGGCTTTTGTGTGGCCGCCTGTTTGTAAAGGGTGAAAGGGAAAGGGACCAAAGCAGCCACATCGGTGGCCAGTGTCGAAGCGAGCTCTGTACATGTCACAGTCAGAAACAGTTCCTCTACAAATACAGCCACCATGATATCTGTCTGGATTGTGTTCTCTGCACTGTTGGTAGGTGGAACTGCTTTGAGTTTTGAAGGTTTAAATGTTGCTCAGCTTAGTATTCAACTCTAGGCCTGCATTGTAGTGCAGATTGTTTTCTGGTTGCTGTGTCACTGCAGTGATGCTGTTGATATATTGCATGTTTATATGAATATTGCATTTTGAACCATTTGTATCCCATATTTTTTCAAAGAGATGAGCATTGCCTTAATCTTGCCAGGTTATTTTACATGTAGATGATTACCAATTTCAAGAGGAAAGCAAATATAGATTGAATTTGAAGGTATATTACGCAAAACATAGCAAACAGCTAAAAAAAATGATGTGATCCATTAGTGATATTCTGTATAGTACACACAGGCAGAGAAGGCGAAAATGAATTACATAACCCAAACTAAGAAGATGGACATATGAAAGCATTGTGGAATCTGCAGGAAAAAGGGCAAATCACAAAGAAGGCATTTGCAGAAGTGCCTTTGAATCCCAAGGGGCTGTCGAGATTCTGTTTTTAGCTCATTCTTTTTAGCTCAGCAGGACGACAAATGTTGGACAGGCCTTCTCCTTCCTCCTCCTTGGAACATGTTGTTAAGATTTGCTTTGTTTTTTTCAAGATTAATCATGGTAAGCAATGAATCCATGCAGAAATATTTGATTTATTCATTTTTTTAGATGCCGGTCAAGATGCCGGTAAAGGGTCATGACATACTGTTAATATAGTAAGGAATTATTCATGTTTATTCCGATATTAGGAGCAAATAGGGATGTGTGGGTGTAGCAGAAATTTCATTATCGCTACTGATGCTTGCCAGCTAGTATGAGGATGTTACAACGTTCATGTGCACTCTAAACTGTTAAGTTGCATTTCTGTTGAGAGGAATTCCTACATTCTGTATTCGGAGAAAACTTACTGTACTCTAAACTCCTCCTTGAGAATTCCTTAACGATTACTGCCTGCTCAGCAATACAGGGCGTTACAAAGGAAATTTTGCACAGGAAGCAAAGGCATCCGGAAACAATGTGGACAGAGAAACACCTGGAGACTGCATGTGTATCACTCATTACAATCTAGGGTAAAACTGCAACATTAACAAAGAAAGAAAGGTTTTTAGTGATTTGTTAGTGATAATGCTATATACTGGCTTGAAGTTCAGTTGCTATTTGGCTAGAACATGTATCAACAATGATGTTGTTAACTGTGAACAATACCTTAGGAAGTCAAGATTTACTATAGTGATGATGAAAGACTGAATGCACGTTGTTTTGCATGTGACTTGGTCTGTTGTGGCTTTGTTAAGCGTTTGGCCTTGGATACAGATACGGACAGAGGTCCTTCCTCTCTGACCTCACCTCTTACACTATGCCGCATGTACAAACAATTCAGCTTGTTCCCCTCTTCCATCCTGCTGTTAATGGGCTCTAAAGAAGCTGAGCCATTTTCTACAATGCCTCATACATCTGGAAAAGAGTCAAATCCAACATACCCCAGGCTAAGGTATGCCATGGCAGGATATTTCCATCTGTAAGGGCTAGCAGGACTAGCGTAACTTTTGCGAGAGACTTCCTCATGCACAAAACAATCATCCAGGCTTCCTTAATGTGTTCCTTTAAAGGGTAAACATTCCCTTAATGTTGTTGTTAAAGGGGTCCCAATTGTCTAGTTTATTATTATTTTTAATGTGACATTATTTTGGGGGTAAATCTTTATTTGTTAGGGAAATTCGCCTTTAAATTGCACAGTATGTATTTATAAGTCCTTTTTTTTTAATAAGTCAATGTGGAGTTATGGCAGGAGACTTACTATCATTTAACTTGCAATTTCCATATTCTGACCATCGAATGACCTCGAAATCATGAGGTCTTATTGACTTTCATGGGAAAAATGTGTGTAGGACAAACTGCATCAGCTTTGGAATGTTTTTATTGACCATAACATGGATCATGTCAAGACCTAGAATCCTGCTCATTACAAAATGACACATGACTTTAGCAGTCCACACCATACATACATGGTAAGAGAAAGTGCAGTAGGACATAGTGAAAACTATGTTTGAGAGTCTAGAATAAGTGTTCTGAATATGCAAGTGTGTCAGAGCCTGGCTCTCTGAATCTGGGTCATGTGTGGCAAGGACAAGCGCACTGATCTATTACAGCCAAATGGGTCCAACTCAGCTGCCAGCTGCATCCCACAGGAGGATAAACCAACCTGGCCGACCCTTCAGAACCAAGCTGAGGTGTATGTGATGAGGGAGGGCCATTAATGACCTTGTGTGTCATGAAATCTGTGTTCTAAACGCCGAGGGGCTGATAATAGATCCCCCATCAAATGTTCAATACTCTCCTACTAATAGCTATTAATGGGAATGACCTACATTACGGGAACAGGGAATGCCAAGCAGAAATTTTAGCAGAACAGATATTAGGTAAGGAAAAGGTTGAACATGTGTTGGGTCTGTGATTATGTTAGTTACTTAGCTTAGTTTAACAAAAAAACACAATAGAAACACTCTGTGTGTGCCTATTCAACTCTGTGTCTTACCTTCAGAAAGACCAGATGCATTGACATTATGCATGTCAACTAATCTTGGCTAAATGATTGGAAAGTAAATATGAATAGCTATTTTAAGCAATGAGTTAATGAGCTAGGAATAACAATTAGGATCCATTCTCTTTTCTATTAAGATACATTTTTCTAGGAAGGTTTGTCACT
This sequence comes from Clupeocharax schoutedeni, assembly GCA_037974565.1. Taxonomy (NCBI): domain Eukaryota; kingdom Metazoa; phylum Chordata; class Actinopteri; order Characiformes; family Alestidae; genus Clupeocharax; species Clupeocharax schoutedeni. Next base: position 7,413 of record JBBPDH010092478.1, on the reverse strand, counting down.
TCCTAATGTACCCATGTACCAATGAACTCATCTAAACGTACTGCAGGGCAGACTAATGAGACGGCAGGGAGTCCTCTGTTCAAGCACCTGTGTCTCCTTTAAAACCAGTAGTGCCTCAAGAGCTCCTGCATACGCTTTCATGCATTACTGCATAAACAGGGCATTCATCAGTGATTCATGACTTGCTTTTTATTGTCTTTTTTCTTTTCCCTCTTTTTTGGGACATAACCTATTTACTGAGGCTTAGAGCCTGGATCAAGGATATGGCTTGGCTTTGTATAGACAGGCAGTTTAATGTGGAAGACAAATCAGTTTAGATAGAAAAACATTATTTGGCTTTTGTACCTAAACATTTTATCTTCAGAGCAGTCAACACTCTTAAAGGTGCTTGAGTGGTTTTTAGAATGGACTTTAATTGATACAGAACCTTGAAATTATGTAAAAGATGTTTAATTGGTTTAAAAGAGTTCCAAAAGTTCCAGTGGTTGCTCAAGGATCCCCAGATGGTCCATATATTTGCTCTTTTCCTAAGGCCTGGTTTGAGGACTATCAGTTCCATACCATGACCAAATATTTCTTTTCATATGGACAAACATTTAATCAAATGAACAAAACATTTGGTTGATCTTTCTATAATATAAATGTCATGAATTATTTCTATCCCTATTCCTTCACTAAACGTGGTTCTCATTTACTTGTTAGAAAAGTTTTTTAGAAAACCCGAAGTAGTTCCTCTATGGCATCCAAAAACCCTTTTGAACAATGAAGACTTCATTTTATAAAGCTTTAAAAGATGTCTCCCTTTGTCTTAAAACATGTTTGCTGTTGTTTATAAAAAAAAGTGCCTAATTGTCCAGTTCATTTTTTTATGTAACAATCGTTTGTGTGTAAATAGTTATTTGGAGATAATTGGGCTTTAAATTGCCTTACTTATCATGTAACTGAGATATAATCACATTAAGTTTGCTTGTAGTATTCACATTTTGGCCAGTGGCATTCAAAAAAAAACTTTTAATAGGTAAAGACCTATTTTTGTAAATCTTTGAAGGATGAATTGCTTTGAATATAACATTGCAAGGTCCTAAACTGTCTAGCAATAGTTTTGCTGTTAGAGAAAAGACCTCACCCAACCTTTAACTTCCATCGGCAAAAAGAGCCATAAGCCATACCGCTTATCTTCTTATATGAAAAACAGTGCTTACAAATGACTTCCCACTCTGATCCTTTACCTACTAACCAGCAGACCCAAATAATTACTTTTGATTCTAAGCTCATTTTCAGCTCAAGAGCTCTCATGGATGACTTTGCTTGAATGTCCACTGCTGATGTCTGCAGTGTGCGGAATGTAATCCCAGCGCAATTGCTTTTGTTTTTCTGCCGTTAGAGGAGGACAGGAGAAGTGGGGAGCTTTAATTAAAGGAGGAGCATGTGTGTAATGAAAATGCTCGAAAGATATTGGCCATTTTTTGTAAAACAGAGCCTCAGGAAATAGAATATGTTGAAGTATACACGACCTTGGCAAGTGCTTTGTCGCATAATGGAAAAAAGCTTCAGGGTAAGACCTTTTATTTACTGTTGTCTAATCTAAAAGTCTATAGGATTTACTTTGCAAATGCTTGCTTCACGTTAATGTAGTGTTTTCTACTGTGTGATAATGATTAGGATGTGACACAGACATGCTTAGGCAAGTCTGTGCTGTAAATCTATTAGCTGTGAGCTAATGAGAAAATTGCACCCTTTGATAGACACAGAACCAAGTCTAGGGTCTTAATGAGAAGATCTAATCAAAGACCTTTAAATAACAACATTTTCCCTTTCAAATTAATGACCAGCAGCTGTTTAAATGTAAGTGAGGGGAGGGAAGTCTGAACAAGGCTAACTTGGTTTCAACTCTTACTGATTTAAGAACAGATGTGATAACCCTTCTTGTTAAAGCCTGTAAACATGTTTGACCTTTGGGAGGAATACTATGTGGCTTTGACCTCCAGCCTTATGAAAGACCTGCACTTTTTTCATTAGGGACATAAACTTCAGGAACTCAGAGTCTTGGAATCTGTTCTGCCCACTTAGTAGTAGCAGTAGTAGTAGTAGTAGTATACTTTATTTGTCACATACACTTTTACATGCAGCGAAATTGGACCTCTCTGACAAGAGGTAGCACTTACATTTAATTTAAAAAAATGTTTGTTATTAATCATTCATCAGTATCTTTGGTGATGCTGTAGAGCTGTGGTAAATATTAGCCTGTCTCCGCCTCTTCCCATGCCTTGAATTAAATATTCATGTCATGTTGGATTACAAAGGGAAGTGGAGAGGACGCAGGTTAAACCAGGACAAAACAAAGTTTAATAAACCAAAAACAAAAGCAAGGCAACCGGAACAGAGAAACAAACCCGACCACACATAACAGAAAGCAGATCAAACAAAAAGGCAGCAGGACTCGTGCTCCCGACTCTGTTATAAAACAAAACAAAGAAACAGACAGGACTGCACGCTGCCAGGCGAGGGAGGGTAGGCAGTACTGGAACCTCCAGGCAAAACCAGCAGCTTAAACTGGCCGAGCACGAGTCTGCAAAAGAAACAGAAAAGACAGAGGGCATGAGTAAGGGAAGACAGGTGAGACTGTGATTGACGGGACGAGACACAGGTGCGACAGGTAGGGACGGGCTGGAATCCAAACGGAACCGACGACTAGAGAGGGAGGAAGGGACCAAGGGGAAGAGGGAGGAGCAGAGGGGAGTGGGATACAGGCAGACAGGGCACGGAGGTGGAAAATGATAGAAGGATGATAGAAATAAACGGGAGAACTAATACTCAGGGGAAGCGGGGCGGTGTCTAACGGGGGAAGGCGAGGCGACCGTGACAATTCAGCTATGTTTGCTGCCTTTGTTGTACTTAGTCAACTAAACCGGAGAGTAGATTAATAAAAGCAATAATCACCTGTCATTCAATAAAAAACAGCTTTAGTTTTGTTAGTACTTATTAAAAATAACACAGGATGTTATCGAGGACAGTTCATTTTGCATAGCGCAATTCCATATTAGTTCATATAAGTAATAAAGTAGTTAAAAATATAATAATGTCACACAACTAAAATATAATATAGAGTTCTCATACAACTTGGTACATCACTGCCTGCTGCCTGACCACTAAATGTAGAGATGTGCTCTATTTCCCCCTGTCCCTCTGGACCTGGCAAAGCAGGCTAACTGCAGTCTGAGGAATAGCACAGGCAGGCAAGTCCCTTTGAGCAAATCATCACAAGGAGGCCTCAAATCAACAGAATACTACATCAATCAACACTCATCTGCCTTCAGCCAAATATGCATCAGCACTAATAAGATCATATTGGTATTACTATGTGCCACATTCATTTAAGCAGTCACATTAGGTAATCGGTCAAGTACTGACAGGGAATTAGTTCTCTCCTGCTGAATATCAGAGTCGGTGAATACAACATGCACTATATAAGGTCTGAATTAGGGCTAATAGAAGTGTTAGATTGGACTGAACTACCATGCGGTGTCACTTTACTGACAATTTGACATAAACCTGAAGAGCTGTGCAATATGAACTAAATACTAAAGAAATATTAGCATTGTGATTACATTGCTACATATTATGATTGTAACATACCTTACAGTATAATAAATTGCACTAGTAGTTCAGTGAATGTAACATGGTTAATAATCACCCAAATTAACAGAAAACTTGATTTTAGGAATCATTCAGACTATATATTTATGATTATTTCAAAAATTATTATGCTGAATGAAACAGAATACCTTGATTTTAGGAATAATTTGGACTATGTATTTATGGATTGTGTATCTATGTGTTTATTTGGACACACGCTCTTTATTTGGAAGCACCGCAGAATTTGTAGACTAAAATTTCATTACAATTCAACAGCAAAAAAGTATAATCATACAATGTAAATACTGTTTTTTGGGGGGGGGTTAATAAAAAGATGGCCTGATCATTACTTTCTGAAAACTACTTTGGAATTACCAAAACCTTTTAAATGCTATTCAGGCCATCAAAATGGAACTGTTTAAGTAGAACTGCGATTGGTTCAGATGCATATTCCACACTTTCAGTATGCGCAAAGTACAAATTTCAGTATGCGCAAAGTGCAATATCACTATTACAATGACTGATACAGAGAGTGAATCCCTAATATAAGATAGTGCATAGGGCCCTCTAGCCTGTAGGAGGCTACTACAGTGTGTTTGCAATACCACATGGTGTGTAGATACCAATGTGGCACCGATGTCTTCACTGTAGCATTCATTATCTAATTAAACTGCTGTAATTCTGTGTTCATTGACCAGAGAGCTGCCTCCCTTTAATGGTCTCCTAGGCCAATTAATGGTTTAGGGCAGATAAGTGGTAAACGGAGATTTCTTCTCACTGCTTTAAAATTAGGAACACATTTATTTGGTCATTTCTTATTGTCTTGTGCAGCCATTGTGTGTAAAGTGCCATTGCTACTGTGGGCACGCATCGGAAAGACGACATTGTGTTTGCTGCTTTTCATCAGTTCTCTGCTTTGACGGGGCCTAGGTCAGTTTGTCTAGGGTACTGCCAGACTATCTCAGGCTGCTGAGAGTATCCAGATGACCCGCTAGACCCTCCCTTCCTTAGATTAGGGGGTTATATTTGAGACAGTAGTGGATGCAGTGTGTGGGGCCTGAAGCTGCCTGTCCTCCCTGTTTGTTCTGCTGTCTCTCCTGTCGTTCACTGATACACTGTTTTGAGAATCACTGAATTCTCCCTGTTTTTGGGTCATTTTTCTGGGCTTGGCTTCCTTCAAGCATGGGTGTAGCAAAACAAGATCTCTAAGAAAACACTTCTGATAGTATAAAGATCTTTTTTTGTCTTTTGTTGGTTATGTAAGTAAATTAGGCTTTTGTTTGACAGTGTCCTGCTACATGTTTGTCCCAGTCAGTCTTAAGTCTTACTGTATCTGGTTCTACTTTATAGTGTCTTTACACAATTATTGTACACAGTAATTACTGCAACAACAGTGTACTAAGTGATGATGTATTCCTGGAATACATGTCTTAAAAGGCATGCTATTGAGAGACTTCCTTTACCAGTAGCAGCAGAAACAGTGGTCAGACAGAAAGGAGCATATCCTGAAAATATGTTTACCATTTGATAAACCTATACAAGTGTGAGTAGCTGGAACATTTTATGTAAGCAGTCATTGTTTTCAAAAGATGTCTTAGCCAGAATGACATAACTCACATATTGTGAACATTGCTATCTCTTCATCACTGAACTTTCATCTTGTTTTGTCTTTATTTCACTCTACCTTTAAAGCTCTACATCAAGCAGTTTGTGTGATAAGCTGTACTTCCAACACATTTATGGTTAATCCGGTCACATAGAGAGTGCATATTGTGCTGGACCTGCACCTATATAGATTCTGGAAATAGATTCAAGCCTTCAAGCAGGACTAGGAAAAAAGAAGAACTTTTGACATTAAATAGGTATTTTAAGACTGACTTTATTTGAGAAACATAGTTTTTGTCATATAATTCCTCAAAATTTCTACATACAAGTTGTACTTATTATGTAAGAGCCCTTGGCGCATTGCATTGATTCGTTTGTGTTGGCCTACATCGTAAAAGCCCCAATTCACATCAGGGCCATCGCAACAAATGGACAGGCAGTTTCATGGTGAGGCTGTTTGTTTCTTTTGGCCACCATGGAGTGCAGCAGACAGCTCTGCTCTTGGACCTTTAAGCCCTTATAGGTGATTATTTTTGAAGGGGTGTAATTTCAAGATAATTGAATGGTAAGCATATCTGTGGGTAGGCTTGCACTGCAGCAGTCTAACAGTCTAACACCAGTCATCAAATAACGTTTTACAATTGGACAAAAGGTCTCTAATAAGAGTGTTCTTGTATATAGCTGTAGCCTTGCTTTAAGAAGCACAGTAAATTCACCACTGTACATCAGACAGTGGTGTAATTACAGAGCATGTGCTTAAAAGCAGTTTAACACTGTAGGGGTTAATTTGACAATGGTGATTTTGCTGTGTGGGCAGCGAATGAAGGCGGGCCTGGCTGTCTTGCTAAACAGCAGCCTTAAGTCTAATTTCCATGGCCCCCTGGTGCCATGGTTTAAGTAGAATAAAATGATATAAACCACAACTTTCTAGAAGGGCTTCTTCTTGCATGTTGGCAATAATATGCAACTGACAGAAAATGCAGCAAGCTTGACCTTGGAAAATGCAGTATATTAAAAGAAAAAATGCTTATGAAACATTCACACTCTTGCGTCTTGCGGATGGCTAAACAACTGAATGTGTGTTGGGAAGGCAGGAAGCTTTTCTGTTTTGAGCAAATGGAAATTAATGAAGAAGAATGTGGCAGGAATGCTTTCTGAAATGCACCTTTCTGCCAAATCACAAAGAGGAAACCACATGTTGACCGTGACAATTAGGCCCGGATATTCATTAAGTTGCAATCTGGCTGAGAGGCAGTTTCCATGATAAACATTTCTCATGAGTTACGCCATTGCAAATTCTCGCCTTCTTGGTTGGTTGTGTAGCGCACGTAGTGCATTACATATAGGTGACTCTGATCTATGCATGGCAGGAAAAAGGGACATGCAGTTGTTTGGGAGAGGATGAAACCACACCCCACAGTGGACATCCTCTCTCCAAACACATAGATACATCTAAAGTCTTAATTCTGGATAGCACCAAAACATCATAAAAGGCCACAGTCTCTATCCTAGAGCAGATGACCTGCTTATGCATGTATTCTTCTTTATATTCCATGCAGTTAAAAAATAACTGAAATTATAAACTTTACTTAAAGTTCCCATGTCATGGAAAAATATGTACACATTATTTTTAGATGTACCTGTTGTGCCCTAGTTTGTACACATACACACACACACACACACACATTCATTTTATATATCAGTGGCAGTTTCTATAAGACTACAGGTAAAACAATGTTTCACCAAGAAAAATACAGAAAAACTTCATAACTGTCACTTTGTTATTATTGTGAAGCAAAAGTGTGAAGCTATATGGCTCAGCGCCACCCTCAACTATGGTGAAATAGAGAATTTCAGTGAAACATGTTTCACTAGCATCCCCATTCATTTCAATGTAAATCTTCTCCAGCGGCTTTTCGAGGTTTCAATTGACTCTAATGATAAATTAAAAATCCCACCCGTAAAACAAGACAAAATGACTGACAAAACACAGCCTTTATTTTTACTTCGTTCTATTTTATGTACTGAAAGGGGATGAAAGGTGGTTTGTTTCACCATATATAATATATATAATCTAGATTATCGATTAGTTGGACGATTATTTTTTCGATTAATCGGATAAAAACTAAACTCTTTTTTTCCAAACTGCCAGCGGCTGTTTTACATCATAAC
>JBBPDH010091674.1:0-20620 GCA_037974565.1 Clupeocharax schoutedeni | reverse complement strand
ACGTTGCTGCGAGGAAACGCCCGTCCCCCGAGACACGTCAAGCAGTCCAAGAGCTGTTGCCGAGGGACAGTGAGGGGTGTGACAAGAGTCAGGGGGCCAAACAGAGTGTTGAGAAAATGGAAAGGCGAATTGAGGTTAGTGTGGCGGCTACCACCCAGACTGTGATTGGTTTGGATGCAGAGAGGCTGCGGCGCAAGCAGGTTGGAAATCTGAACATGTGCCGGGGTGACGCCGCAGCGCAGCAGAAGCGGGCCGATGATGTGCGCACCCGGGGGCAGGATTTCGCGCCCCGGGCTCTCGTCTGGGTTTACTGCCCCTCCCGGAAAAAGGGGCAGAGTCCGAAATTGGACAGTCACTGGAGAGGACTTGGAGAGGTTGTAGAGTGGCTAGGGGAAGTGATGTATCGAGTGCGACTGAGAGGCCACCGCAAAGCGGTCTTTTTGCACAGAGACAGGCTGGCTCTGTATCGAACACAGGCGGGTACGAGGGACTCAATGGAGCCGGACACTGAAGCGACTGAGTCACGGGGTAGGCCAAGGGGGGCGGGATACAAGTGGTGAGGGCTTGAGTTCTGCCCAGGTGGACACACCATGAGCTCCCCGTAGACAGAACCTGTCAGCTTGTCTCAAGGACTGTGTATTGAACTCGTGGGGTGGCCGTGGACGGCGCTCCCCCTCGGAGGGGGCTGTGAGACAAGCTGGCAGTCGGACTGGCTCTTGTGAGCCTTTGCAGGTTTTGAACTGTGGCCGTTTGGTGGAAAAGGAGTGTTTGGGGAGGAGTTTCGTGGGTGAACAGTTCAGAGAGGGTTCCGCTGGCGGTGGAGCTAGAGTTGGCGAATGTTTGCTGCTGCAGGTTTGTTAAAAGCTGACAATAAAACAGAGAGATTTGGAAGATTCAAAGCGTCTGTCGACTCTCACGCTCGCCACAATATTTTAAACACACTTCCAACTTTGTGGATACCGTTTGGGGAAGAACCTTTTCTATTCCAGCATGACTGTGCCCCAGTGCACAAAGCAAGTTCCATAAACACATGGTGGGATAAGTTCATTGTGGAAGAACCTGACTGGCCCACACAGAGCCTTTGGGATGAACTGTAACGTAAGCCAGACCATCTCAACCAACATCAGTGCCTTGACCTACACTCTATAGAATGAATGGGCACAAACACCCACAAACAACATCCTGTGAAAAGCCTACCTGGAAGAGTGGAAGCTGTTAACGATGCAATGGGCTGCATATTAAAGTCTATGTATTTGAATGCAAGCTCATTTCATGCATAAATTGTCTCTCAATCTTACGGGCAGCAATAACAAGTTAGGACAAAGCTGTAGCCCTATTTATAATAGCAATATAGTTGCTTATACATAATTCATATTTATAATCCTTTAATGGCAAAAGTTTTGAGAGACATGTGTCCTATTTAATGGTCTTCACTGATGCCTGCACCACTCTACATCAATTCTGACACATTGTGCAGCCTTAAATACTTCGATACTGCATTCGATTTAGCTGAAATGTGTATTCGTTGACCCTCTCCTATTTTCAGTCCTCCCACGTTTTCACAATAGGACGACCCAAATGTTGACATTTCTCAAAGAATATCTGGAGCAAAGTAAATACCAGCACTTTGTAATACAGACTCGAGCACAGTGAATCACGGAAAAGATACAGGACAGTGAAACCTGGAGCTAAACCTGATCTAAACCCAGACCTGTTCTGTAGGTATTAGTATTAGAAACACAGAAAAGATACAGGACAGTGAAACCTGAAGCTAAACCTGATCTAAACCCAGACCTAAACCATCTGTTCTGTAGGTATTAGTATTAGAAACACAGAAAAGCAATTACTCTCATGGGATCCACTGATGTCCCAAGACTGAGTCAATACAGTTAATGGCTTATCATTAACTACTAAAATGGAAAATGTCTTGATTTGTGGAAATGGACCACCGAACTTGCTCTCAATGCATGGGGGAGATTTCACTCCACAAAAAAAAAGGAAATAATTAAAGCAGCACCACCATCTGGGATAGGCTTATAAATAAAACCATCACAAACGTCTTACGAAGATTTAATGTACATTTATTCTTAACACGTGGAACATATAGTATAAAGATTTCATACTGAATAAATGATATTCATTAAGCCAAAAAAAGGAGAAAAAGGAATTTACATCAAGTTTTTAGCTACATCGTCTGAAATACAAATATGCAGAATCCATATCACTGGGAGAGGGTAGGGATGACTCCTTTAGCGACTGCCTATGTTCGGTTGAATGTAAAAGCTCACTTGGAGCCATTTGATATATTTCTCTACACCTGAACTGATCTGCTCGGGTCGGGGTGGGTGGGTGATGTGGGGGGGGGGACCTATGCCCCAGACGAATGGAAAGGAAATGGGTTAAATAAACACATGGCAATGCGCAATGGAGGAATCTTGAGTGTAACCTTTAATTCGTCAAAGATTAAAAATGGTGAAGAGCGCCATAAGGTGAGAGAGAAAGAGGAAGAGACCAAAGAGTTTTAATGTACAACATCATTATTTACACTGCAGCCTGGACTGCACCTGGAGCTCAAGACCAGTCCTAAGAGGTGATTTTCTTTTAAGGGTCAAGTCATACAATCAAGGGACAAAAAAGAGGTCGGGGTGTTGTAGGTTCACGATACTTTGGGGGAAAGCCGCCTTTTCCTCTCTCAACATGAACTAAAATCATTTTTAAAAACTACAGTTTTTGCTGCCAAGCCAGCGTTCTCAGTGTGAAACAGTATTATTACAGTATGTTTACAGTTTGTCTTAAGGTGTACAGTACAAAAAAGTCCTACAATCTACTGCACAGGCCTCCCACTTTACAAATGTCTGTTCACAGCCGACGACCTGGTTCCTTTAGAGCTGAGTGTATATATCATCCAAGTTACAGCAACTCGTAGCACACAAAGAGTCTGAAACTGTTCAGCCTCCAAACACGAACTATATAACGGGGTGGTCTCTGTGCCCGCCAGCCCAGCCGGCCCGAGGGAGGACACGGGCACTTTTATTCCCCAAACTCACTGTAAACGTGACAGCAACTTTGGTTACAGTTTTTTGTTGGTTTTTTTTTTTTTCGTTTTGTTTTAAATCTACTTTATTTCATTAAAAAAAGTCCTTCCCAAAGGGCAGCACACTCTCGCAGGCTAGGGTCTCAAGCTGCTCATCCATGTTAGTTTCTCTTTGTCTTATTCATAAGTGTTAAATTCACTACGACTTTTGTGAAATCCTTCCTTTAGAGAGAAGTGAAAAGTAGAAAGGACAGACAGTGGAATCTGAGGTGATTTGGCAGAAATTAAAAAAAAAAAAAAAAAGAAAGAAAAAAAGATACAGTCAAGTCATTTTTGCCATTACATTTTCTCCACTCACACGCAGATGTGAAAAAAAGGGGGCGGGAAAGGAGGGGGACAAAAATCCACCCCACAGCTGTCATGACTGGCCAATCAGAAAGAGTACGTCACAGATCACATGGGACACCAGCGAGTTCATGAGGGGGGACACCGAGACATCCAGTAGCCGCGATTCGTACAACGTGAACTCTGAGTGGTTCTCCTCTACCTTGGCGAGGGCATGCAGGGCGCGGGCAGCCCGCCGCATCATGTCCACGCTGGTGGGCTCAAAGTGCGCCCCCTGCATGTGCAACAGCGAGCCTTGGCTTTGCTGGAACTGTGTGGCCGCTAGACTGTCCTCCAGAAAGCCCAGGAGGTTTCCCACGCTGCCCTTCTGCATGGCGATGGCCCGAGCGGCTAGGCTGTCACCCTGGGCCAAATTGGCCAGCAGCACCACAGCCATCTCACGGCACACGGGCACTTTCCTTTCGCCGACCAGGCGCACCAGTGAGCCAAACAGTTTCTCCAAACGGCTGAAAGGCGGCGTGGCCAAAATGAGGTCAACGTTGTTGTCTTGGATGCTGAGCTTGCTGAGGGTCTCAAGGACCAGTCTCTGAGGGGACAGTGCTCCATTAAGCCCCAGTGAGGGGAAAGGGTCGAGGGCTTCAGCTGAGGGACAGACAGCCCAGTGGAGAAGGCCGTCCAGAAGGGGTAGACAAATGCTCTCAGGGTAGATGGAAAGGTCCAGCTGGCCTGAGATGTTCGCTAGTGTGACCAGGCAGTTTTCCCGCAGGACTTCGAGACAGTCCCACCACCACTCATCTCGCTCGCAGCTAACCCCTTCGTCCTCCTCTTCCTCTTTCTCATAAGTAACTGGAGCCTGCTTGCGTTCAGGGTGCCGGTGGTGCAGCAGCACTAGACGGCCCAGAATCAACAACAGGCCTGGATGCTTAGACATTTCATGATCATTGCCAGGGATAAAGGACAGGCTACGGACGATATTGGAGACACAGATGCATCGTCGAGCTAGTGCGTCCTGCCAGTCCGACAACGTACACAGTGGGGTCTCGTCCTTGCTGTGTGGCTCATCCTCCAGGATCTTCACGCTGCTCTGCTTTGCTGCGTCAAGGCCAAACAGGAACTTCTTTTTCTCCTTGTCACTTTCCGCACTGCCTTGCGCCGCTTCTTCCGTTACCGATCCCGGTCGGGCCAACAATACGTCATCAATAGTGGCTGTTATAGTAGTGGATGCACTGGCAGTTGCTGTGTTTCTCTCTTCTGTTGATGGTTGGTCTGATGACGGCTGAGACCCTGGCTCCTGTTCTTGCTGCTGCACACTTGTCTGTGTCTTCTCTCCCTCTGCAGGAACAGGCTCTGCTATAGCAGCGGCCTTTTTCCGGAACTCTGTGTTGACAGGCACCCTTTTAGAAGGCTTTAGCATCTTGCTCTCAAAGTGTGTCTGGATGTGCTCTGTGGTGTCACCCCCGCCAACACTCCAATGAATCAGGCCACTGTCAAAGGTCTGCCGCCGGCCCAGTTTACTCGTGCGCCCAACAACAAATGGATCTTTCTTCCGCACTACTTTGATGGGAAGCTTGTCAAATTTACTAGCCTGTTTGGGTTTCTCCTGTGGTGCACTGCTGTCCTGTGATGGAGTAGACACCCTAGGCTCCTTAGAGGTCAACATCTGCTGCTCTTCTTCAGACTGCTCATCCTGTGCAGACTCGTCCTTCTCCTGCTTCACCTGAATGTGTGACGTTTGATCGCTTTTCTTCTCTTCTTCCTCCTCGTCCTCGTCCTCCTCCTCATCCTCATCCATCTGTTCAACCTCAGGGCATTCTTCATCAGACATCTCAGGGTCTACTGCATCTGGATCAATCAGTGTACGCTGCCCAGGATCTCCCACCTCATATTCTTTCAAGATGCCAAAGATCTCAATTAGACATCTACGGAAGTATTCCACTACCAGTTCAAGGAAGCCAGTAAGCTGAAAAAAGGCAGAGATGGTGCATCAGAATCAAGTCATACAGCATAGTACGTTGATCATTACAGTGGTGCAGCAAACTTAACAGCATTCGAATCTCACCTGACACAAATTGAAGGTGGAAATGCTGTTGTCATCATATAGAAGAACATTGATCGTGTCCAAGGCCCAAGTGCTCTCAGCTAGCAAGCCTGATTTGAGGGACATCATGACTCTCCAGGCTTCTGGTGTTCCTATACATGTATAAATATATACATAAATATACATATATATTTAAAGAAGTGTAAAAAAAAAAAACAGTTTATCAAATATATGAACAAGATGTTGAAGTAAACAAACAACCTCTTACCAATATCTTTCATAGTGAGTCTGCGACGTGGTTTAAGAATGGGCTGGGTAGACTCCACAGAGCCTGGTGGAAAGGCAATGTCTCTCCTCATCATGGGAGGCTGTATGGGTGGTGGAGCAATGTGCGAGGCTGGGACTGGAGGTCCAGCTTTTTGGATCTTCATCCCAGAGTGCATGTAGGTGGATTTGCTAGGTGATGTCCTGTTCTCCATAGGCCTTGGCATGGGTGTTGGACTAGACACCTGTGGAATATGGTTTTGAGAGGACTGATAGTTGGACTGCAACGTTCTACTCATTTGTGGTCCAGACCCTCCATGCACATAGGGAGTCTGCCGCTGGTTGACATGGCTAGGCCATGGACCCTCATGATTCATCCGCTGGTCTGAAGACATCATGTCCTCTGAACGGTTCATGCTGTGGTAGCCTGGGCCCTGAGCGGGAACACCAGGAGGACCCTGTCTGTTGGGGTAGTTTGGATAGTTCATCTCATTGCGTCCTTGCCACATGGGGCCCTGTGGACCATCAGGAACCGATGGCATGGTGCTACCCATCATCTGTGGTTGCATGGAGGACTGGGAGTTGGGGCCTCCAGAATTGGGTCCCCTGTCCCTTCCAAAACCAAAAGGGAATTGACTCTGTGGACCAGGTGGGCGTCGGTCTGAGCCAGGATAGGTGTTATACTGGTTGTACATCTCCTGCTGGGACTGGGGTCCACATGAAGCCTGAGGGCCCTGTTGCTGTTGACCACTAAATGGATACATCTCTCCCTCATGACGCTTCGCTGGGGGACCATAGCCACCATCTACAGGTCTCTTCTGTGTGTAATTCTGCAAGTGACGGGATAGAATTTTAGAAATGTGTTTGACACATTCACACAGACTGCATTTTACAAAAACAATATTGGCATGACAAAATCATCAAACACATTAAAACAGTAAATGAAACATTTTGTGACTAAAGTTTTTAGTGCTGTACAAACCGGCTGCTGCTGTGGGTACAGTCCTGGTTGCGGATTTGGGTACGGTCCACCAGGGGGAGCGCTTTGGCCAGGGTACTGATTACCATAGGATTCATGCCTACAAATAAGAGGGAAAAATTACCCTCTTGACATTAACACTAAGGAGGACAATGTAAGTATTTAGTTTGCTCTGATATCAAATCTGTTGTCAATAATTACAACCAACATCTTAAATGCAGCTATCACTATCAATCTAGACATAGGCAGTTTTTAATAACACCTACAGTCATTTTTAATAGCCCTCGATAGAAGTATCAGTGCTAACATTTCCTTTAAAGCAAGTATGATGGGTTAGTAATAAAATAGTACTGACCAAAAGAAAAGTTTTTAATTTTTAAGTTACACCTGCCCAGATATATTGCATCTGTGTACTTGTTTAGAATCAGTACAACAGTAATAGACAGAAACCTTTGTTGCTGTGGAGGCCGGTTAGGTGAGTACATCCCCGTGTCGGCATTGGAAGGCATCACGTTGGGCTGTGGCGCTCCAGGGCCCATACTACCATCTGGAGCCATTCCTGGCTCTTGTCTGCAAGAAGGGACCAAAATGTATTAGTACTTTCAAAGTTGCTATTTCTTTAAATATTTTGGTGCCATATATGCTACACCAAAGACGATATGTCAAGTCACACCTTCTGTCATATCCTGCTCCATATGGATACTGCTGTCTCTGGCCCATCTGCATATTGCCCATAGGTCCTGGAGGCCCTCTGTTATACTGTTCACCCATTCCACTGTTGGGGCCTTGTCCGGGAGTCATGAACTGCTCACCAGCTGTAGTAAATATAGCACACACACTGAAGGACTTTTCTTTGGCATATCTTGGAGAATTATTTGAAAGCTAATGGCTTACTTTATTATCGGGTATCTGCACATTTATGATATGCAAATTCAATGACTTAAGACCATGACAGCAGCAAAAAAAGCCTAGAATTGAGTTGATTTCAACAGGGCACAAACTATTTATTGGAGCAACAGCTTTTTCAATCAACCTTTTCAATAAAACATCTTTTTCAATTAACTACGGTACTTCTCATCCTCCAACCATCTCTCATTGAATTTGCATATAGACCTATGGGGTACACACTGTCCTCTGTGCTATTGGCAGTGCCATGCCGTGACATGCACTGGTTAAAAAACGGGAACCGATAGTTACTTCATTTCACCCTAGTATTCTTTTCAATACTTTTCAAGGCCTTAATTTTTTTTAAATAAGACTTTTTAATACTTTAAGGACCCGCGGAGTCCCTGATTATCTAAAACTGAAACGTCTTGTAAAATGGAAATGCCATAAGTAAGTAAGTGCTTTACTTAAATAAAAAATAAATAAATAAAAATCTCACCTTTCCTCATGCCACCGAAAGGATCCTTATTGGGCTCATATGGACCCATGCGACCCATCATATCCGGAGGTCCACTCATACCAGGTTGATATCCAGAGTTGGGAGTCATGGAGTTTCGCCTAGGAAAGGCAGGGTCTCCTCCATCAGCAAAGGGGTCCTGAAGATTCACACTGCTCCTGTGAAGGACAGACAAAAAACTCTCACTTTTACTACAACAACACCTAATTGACTTGCCTTCAGTATTTTTGCAACAGGCAATGATGGCTATCCAACTCAAGCCACTGATATAAACAGCTCATAGTAACACATTTTTGGCAGTTATCTATAGCCAATATAGATGCTTGTTACCGTCCACCAGGCAAAGGGGTCATCTGGCTGTGTGGCGTTGAAGCAGGGGTGGGGGGTTTCAGGTCTCCGCCTTCAGCCATGGAGCTGCTTGTCGACTGTGGAGTTTGAGGGCCCTGTAAAGATCCAGATCCCGCTGGAAAGAACGCAGAAAGACCAGTTACAATTTTGCTGCCTCATCAAGAACATGAGAATGTTTGAGTCCAAAACTACAAACACACTTAAGACACAGCCAATGTCTTCTGCAGTGTTTCTTAATGGGGAACCACTTTCCTCAATAACTTCCTCAATAAGTAGCCATAGCCAGAGTATGGAAGTGTGCATAGCTACCCCACAATTATACTCTCCTGCAGATCTACAGCCAAGTGCTGAACTTTGTAGTGTGTACTAATTTCCATGAAATCATGAAACTCATCATTTGAACAGTGTTATGCAGAGAGAGATTATTGCACATTTGCTCTGTATTTTGTTTAATAACATTTTTTCCAATGTTACTTAAACCAATAAACAGAAAACATACTCTAACATTTGCAGAACAGTAGATCTTCCATGTAGAGGATGTGTGCTTACTTCACTTCCATAAAACATGTAATTGACCAGGGGTATATTAATGTTAGCAGATGTGTACATAGAAACACTAATTATTTGGACTGATGATCTGGATCAGCAAACTCTTCAGGAAGGCAAATCTCTAGGAGCAGATCACCAGATCACGGTTTTTAGTGGGCTGGTGAAAAACTAGGTGCTTTTTAAATTGGACAGCACTGACCAAGTAGCATAAGCAGCGCAGACAGGTCAGCAACAAACTGAGAGCCAAATAAAGGTACTTTGCAGTTCAAAGTATTAAGCACTGCATTAGAGCACCACATGACCATGTGCCTGAAAAGGACGCCGGGAACATGCAAGCTTCATCGCTGTGTGCCTTGACGTAGCATTTTTGGCACTTCTCGGCACTGCTGGCACACAGGTTTTGGCAGCACTTAATTCCATTTGAGGGAACCCCCCCCCCCCCACACACACACAATTGCTGATGGGAAGCAGTGTTCAGCATCTCAGCATGTCAGACCCTCCCCACTTCTGCTACTAAGCCACAGACCAACCGTAGGGGAACCTCAAGCACTGTCCAGCAGAGCTGCATGAAAAGTGTGCGTGTGTGTGTGTAAGAGCGAGAAAGAGCAAGTGAGCTGTGTTTGTGCACCACATGTGAGTTCCTTTCCTGAGCCCAGCTGAAAGACTCACCATTGGCATGGCTGGCTGATGAGTCATGCATCCATTCATTAACTTGTACACACACACACACACACACACACACACACACACACACACACACACACACACACACAGGGGTCATTACCAGGTCAGATTTATTCACGTCTCACACTTCACACACATGCACCCCCCCCTTCTCTCTCTCACTCACACACACGGCTCTTTCCCCTCCCTCTGCTCTCTCCTCTGGGCAAGGATTTCCCTCAAACAGTGATAAAAGGGGTGGGGGTGGAGGGATGAGGGGAAATCACAGAAAAGAAAAAATAAGAGAAAGAAGGGGGGAGCGTGTTACTCAACAACCCTCCCCCCCTCGAGTTTTTCTTCATTCATCATTTTCTGGCTCAGTTCAGCCCTCCAGGGCATCTGCCTATGCTACCCAGGGCCAGCAGACAGCCTTGGAGTCCCTGACCCAGTGCCAAACAGACGCGCTCCACATCACAGAGGATTCCCTACTTACTCATTTTTCTCCCGCCACCACCTCCTTCTCTTTCATAATCTCACTAACTCAGCTTCCTTTAATCACAGCACGTTCTTTAACCAGTCTGTGTACCATTTCCAAAATTTGTACAAATGACACAGGAAAAGTGTGGGGACTACAGGTGGGCTGACGATACATTTTAAACATACACCACAATACAAAACCCAAATACAATCACATTGCTTCCAATGGAATTCAGTGCAAGTTGACAGTCTTTTAATAAAGTACCACAAGAAAAGACAGCTGACCTTCCATCTACCAGTGCAGTATATGACGGTTTAAACTGAACAATCCAGTGAAATCTATTTCATGTTCCTTTTTATGGATGTCAGATTTATGACTAATCTTTTTTTTTTTGTTCTTTTTGTCACATGTCCCATCTGACCAATTTTGACACTTAAAGCTTTCATTTTTAAAAAGTGCATTTTCTTATAGCTATACAAGTTACCCATTAGAATGTATTTATTACATTACACTATCCTCCTGGCTTGTTTTAGGCACATTTTAACACCACCAGCACCACAATACTACCAAAACCTGAACCACCAAAAAGGAGCCACTGAACGCAGCAGTGGCCACCTTAAACCTTAACACAGAATTTCAATGATCAGGAGCTCCACAACAGACCATATATCATTTGGAGCTTGGGATTAATAATGACCAATAAATAAATCTAAACAATTCATCCAGCAAATATTCAAACGCACACTGGTACACTGAAACCAACAACCATATTTACATGGCAAATAAAACTACATGTAAAGTGTGCGGGAACGAATACAGAAAATGACGAAATACCTGTAAAGAGTTAAAAAAATTAAATTCTAATGAACACATGTCAGTTTATGAGCACATATGTGGCAAGAATACTTAAAAGTGAAAAAGGCTGGTTTATTAACGCACAAGAATCCTTCCTCTAAATTCTGGGTCCATGTTCCAACGCACCACATTAAATCAGCCAATAAACTAATGTGTTCGTAATTATTCCGATAACAATAGACATAACATGCAAAACAGTAAACAACACGGTCACGGCATATTTGAATGCACTGAAATGTCAGGGGGTAAACGGGTGTCAACCGCTCAATACAAAGAACCTAAATCATTTGAAGAGCCACAAAAAGCATAAAAACCGAAGAGCTCCTTGTGTTGAGGATGGTATTTGGTCTGGCAAATCACCTTAAAACACAATGACAGAAATGTCAGCAGTTTAAGGAGTCCTCCAGGAGAGCAGCTACACTAACCTGGAGAGGGTGGCTGGATCTTGGCCTGGTTCTTTTTGGGGTCATTGGTAAAAATGTCAGGCGGCGGGTCCTCTCCACGCTCAATCTTGCACTCAAATGCGTACAGACACTGGATGTACTGCTTCTTTAGCGAACTGGCTGCACTACTAGAGGTCCCAACATTCAGGTTTGTGGCCAGTTCCCTCCACTTCTTATTCTTATTTACCTGGAAAGCAGGAGAAAAGGGGAGGTAAGTTTATGCTCGAGGCCAACAAAACAAATGCATGTGACCGAGCCATGGCTTGTTTGTGAATGCATTTAAATGGGTCCAAACTGAATAAAAATAATAAAATAATACTACTAATACTGAATACAAACAATTATAAAAACACTGTTTCTAAACCAAACAATCTGTGCACTGCACCTCAGTTTTGCCAGCTAAAACACTCACTTGCGTCAGGCCTCCGATCTCTTTGACCGACACATAGAGTCGGAAGAGGTCCAGAGGTTTACGACCCACAGCAGGCAGGTTGTTCATGCCCATGGCTTTCTCTTCTGCGAAGGCCAGGTAACGGTCCACCCACATCTTCCTCTCTGGCTCAGGACCTAGCTCATACAGCCGGGTTATCTTCTCATTAGTGGTGGTGGAAGAGTTTGACTTCTACCAAGGAAAGACAAAATAATAAAGTGGTATAATCAGCCACATGTCAAGAAATCCATAAAACACCTGGACACTTAATATGAGTGGTATCCTCATATTATGGTCAAATCAAATGAAGAGTGAAAAGCCAGAGGGAAATGCAATTACTGTGCGAGTGCTATGCAAATAACCTTGTGTAGAACAATCAGTCATTGTTGCTTCTCCTCGTTTACCTGTTTTACGCAAAAGGATTTTGATCACTACAACCGGTGTTTACATAAAAAGGCTGTCTGGAATAATTATGTTGCTCTGTCGTCATCATCAAGAAGCACGTGCATTAAACCTCCTGTAGCACAATGACAAAAATGACAAAGCCAGACGAAGCTTAACCAAACTGGAGCTTTATTTGAGATAACTGGCTCATCCCAAGTGGGTTTTAAACATCAGAGGAAAAACTCCAAACTGAAAGAGTGGCGATGGCCATATTAAAAAGGTGGTCTCTTCCATATACACAAGAGAACAAGGAGGTGCTGTCAGAGCACTGGGAGTGGTTTTGGTTGTTGAATGCATCTTTGCAGTGTAAATGCATCTCTCAATCATGTGGATGGAATGTGTCTCAGTCCACCTCCTGAAGTGGTTTGAGCGATTGGATTTAAATTCACTTTAAATGCATGTCTAAAGAATTTTCCAAATACAATCCTGATACTTAAGACACATGAAGTGACCAGGTGTAAACAGTTATAGAATTGATCAATGGAAGATGTGATTAGTTTTCAGAAAAGTGGAAAAGTGGAAATAGCTGTGTGTTTGTATCTTGACACTAAAACCTGAAGACTGAAGCCAAAAGAACAGTGTTCTCATGAGAAATGTCTAAATGAAGAGAAATCATTCTGCTCATTGCTAGAGGAAGATGCCAAAAAACCTCAGATTTGCTGAATGGGTACATCAATTTTCCCACAGATTTTTGGCAACTGAATTTTTGGCAACACACTAAAATGTTTGGAAACATATTACACTTACAATTTCATTCTGACCTGAACTCGCGTGAACACTGAAAGAGGCCAAACTGGCAGATTTTTTTTGCTTGCTAGCATACAAGCAATTACATTTTGGCAATCAAACAAAAGGTACATTATCCTGCTGTTAGCATTACAGGGGGGTCATCGAGTTACGATACAGATCCGTTCTTTCTACAGTGATGTAACCCGAATTTGTGTTAGTTGAAACACACCTAGTCTAAGTCACTGATCCGAACACAGTTGTAAAATCATACAAACAACTAAATCACAGAAGAAAAAAGAAAAACTCCTTCACTAGTACGAGTAGTACGAGGCTAACAGTGTCAATGAACATCGTAAACTTGAAACATCGTATGTCGACAATGTAGTTACTTCGCTAATAAAACAATAATACTGAGCTGTACCTTCTAAATGCATAACAGCACCGTTAAGATGTGTTTTGGTAAATAGGCTTCTTGCTTAATATCTATGCACTTCAACATAAACGATAAAATACAGCAAATACTAGTTTGAAATGTAATTAAATTTAAAAACCTACGGAAAAATACAGTACCAGTTTAAATTACTGAGAACATCTCAACAACTGATCAGGAAACTACGTAGTAATGATGACAGGTCTTTTTGGCTCTTGTGGAAATAAATTAAGATTGAGTTGCTGATCTGCATACAACAAACAATTACTACCAAAACAAGGCACAGCAAATAAAATATGTCGGACACACTCTAGAGGCTTAAGTCTCCGATGCGTCAGACCAGAGTACTGGCTGCATGAATTACACAATCCATTTTAGCCTTTTTTACATTTTTGTGCAGTCGACATGGGGGAATCCATTCAAACTGTGTCTATGTTCAGTGTACAGTCCTAGATTATGTGCAGAGTCAGTTTAACACAAAATCTTATTCTGTGCCCTTAACACTACTTGATTTTCTCTCCCACAACAGCACAAAAACAAGATATTTACATGCGAAGCAGTTAAGTAAATCAAATTTTTACTAATGAAAAAGTGTATAACAATGTATTAGTACCACAGGTGGGAAATATCTGTATGCACATCATGATCTTAAATTGTGTTGACTTCCAATGACAAAATAACTCATATAATTGGGAGGTTCCAGCTTACGTCTGCTAACTATGAGAATCAGAATTGCATTTTGAAGTTCTAGATTAACTAGATTTACACGGACACTTCATGATGTTCACTTTCAGAAGTCTAGGTTTTTTTCAATTAAATGTGGGACTGTTGTCGACATTGTTTACTCCGTGTATTTTTTACCAGATAGTACCACTCTAAAGTAGACAACAACAATCTACAGAAACATTCCAATCAATCTTTACCTTTTTAGACTCAGTCTTGGGAGTCCCATCAACTTTGTTATTCATCTTTTGCGCTTGGTTTAACTTCTCCATGCCAAACTCTGGGCTGGGAGCCATACCTGAAACACAGAATAAATGTCTTATTTACTACAGATATTTCAGCGTCCGTCCATTCAATACTGGTCATAAAGCATGGATGCTCTCATTTTGGTTAATAACGCACAGATGCTTTTAATCATTTGTGCTGTTTTCTCTGCAACATATTCACCTACATGCCATTCAAAGTGCAGACAATGAAAAGAAAACTAATAATAATTGAGTAGACCATATATAAATAGACAGATCTGAAAAATATCCTGCTACTCTGATAAACTGTTTCTCTGGAGACAAAAACAAACTCAAAGCAAAATCAAACACCCGTGCAGCACAGACTCTGGGCTGAGTTAGAGCTGAATTCACACCTATTTTTATTACACTGAAATCCAGGGCTTGTACTTTTGGTTTGATCTCATCGCTGAACACGTTTGAGCACCGACAACACAACATTAGCACTGACCGTGAAATGAAAAAGTGAAAGTGACCATTCTGTCATATGTGAAACACACAACAGCACAGTGTGAACAGCACAAAATTCCTCCTCTGTATTTAACCCACTCTCCCAAGTGAAGAAGCGGCAGCCTGGAACACATCACCCGGAGAGCAGCGTGCAAAGAAGGTACTTAAGGGGACCTCAGAGGTGCTTAGCGTTCTTGGGATTCGAACTGACGACTTCCTCATCGCAGGGCGAATGCCCCAACCACTAGGCCCCCAGCTGTTCATAACAGTGAGGTCATGAAGTCAGCAACGGAATATGAACTGTACTACATTTGTAGTACAGTAATCCCCCGCTTTTCGCAGGGTCTACATTCCAAGAGCATCCGTGTATAGTGACAAACAGCATTGTTGCATTTTGGTAAAAATGAAATAAAACAAAAAAGCCTAAATGTCTAGTTTATAGTGTAAACCCATAATATGCCCCAAATATGCTCCCAGAACACTTAAATTTCATTTTTAAATCAGTTTAAGCTAAAGGTAAACCCGTACTCGCCTCATTTAATTTCAATTCTTCACCGAGATATGCAACTTGTAAGGTCGCTGGACACAAGTATAGGGACACCACGGAGATTAACCCTAAATTTACTCAGGCTATAAATACAAATGAGGGCTCGTTGGTAAGGTCTCCTGGAGATCAATCAAACGGTGGAGTTTCAAGTGTCCGAGTACTTCACCTGCCGAGATATGCAACTCGGAAAACGAGGTGACTGGTTTTCTGGGGGGGCTCCACCTGGTGTGGAATTTGATAAAAAAAAAGTGCTTCCAGTTCGCCTACAGCCTGCCCTGAGTCTCCATGTGTGAAAACATCCTTTAAAATATATTTGCTACCAAAAAAGTTCCCGTGTTTTTGTGGGGATTTCTGTGCAAAACTGTGTTCGGTTCTCATGATCCACGTAAAACTGGGGGGATGCAGATTCTATGGCATTAAACAATGCTACCCTCATGCATAAAAAATTTAAGAATCAACTAACGAGAGCTGAGCTGGACAGACCTTGTCTGTGTGTATGGAAGTTCTGAGTGTAAACAACTAACTAGGCGGACAAAAGTATTAGGGCATACCAGTTTTTCAGGGTTTGGGCTAGGGCCCTTACTTCCAGTGAGAGAGAGATTATTATACATTACACACACACACGGTTATGGTAAACGTCTGAGGCCAGGTGCTCACCTGTTGAGTTATTAGCCATGTTGCCACCCATGGGATACGGCCCTGCCTGGTTGATCATTCCCTGCATGCTGTTCATGGGTGGGGCATATGGAGACCCAGCCCCCATCATCCCCTGGCCCATGTTGGGATAACCAGGTGGCCTAGAAAAAGCAACATCAGAAGTATTAACCCACTGAAAAATGTAATGAGCATCTATGTTTAACATTGACATTTACAAACAATGAAATCTACACACACACACTATAGGCTTTACTATTTGTCTCTAGAACTGAGTCAGCTTGTAAACACACTGGTTGCTGACTTTCATGCACTTTTTTTCTATGCCTGTGTCTTCCTATCCATGGCAACTATTGTGAAACATCAGCTTTGATGCCCTAACAGCATCCTAATGGTTTTCTTCCTGTCTCTGCAGTCCTTGTCATTCTTGATATTATCGCATTTCTCCAATCCACTGCCAAGACCTAGAAAATATCATTTAAATAAAGGAAGCCTGGTGAGTATTTACTATACTTTTCAAAGTGACTTATTGGGTACAGCATTATGCCTATGTATAATGCTCTTAAGAAAACTGAATATACAGAGAGATTCCTTCTAGCTATATTTGTTTTCACAGTGCAGTTAGATCACAGTCATGGCACAATTTCTCATCTCACATCAATGGGATGAGGTAGCCATAAATTCACTACTAACCAGATATTTGGATGGATTATTCTGAATATAGCAGTACTAAAAACAGCAGTGACTGGAGTCACCTGGTTCAAAGGTGCACTTACTAATTGGGCACTTCTGTGTACGGCACTCCTATAACCTCTACAGTTAGTATCTGGCAAAGGATAAGCCAAGATATTTTGTTCCAAGATCGAACCTGTGTATTGAGTTGGATGGGCCATGGTGCATGCTGCCTGAAGCTGGATCCTGGGGTTTTCTGTTCATGCCAGGCGGGGGACACATGCCCGAGGCCACCTGTGGAGGCATCCCACTCATGTTGGGACCCATGCCAGGGCCGTAAGGTCTCGTGGCTATTTGTCCTGGAGCCATGCGCCCAGGAGGCATCCCTCCATATGGCCCCCCACCACCCTGCCCTGCCATAGGGTTCATGGTCCCACCCATGCCGGGTCCACCAGGGTAGTTAGTGCCAGGCATGCTGCCATAGCCGGGTTGCCTTGGGTAACCTGGGAGAAAAGAAGAGTGTAAATAAGAAAATAAGAATGCTTTTTCTTACTCATCTTCAAAGTAGACAGATCTTAGCATGAGCAGACAGAATTCGTATGAGCGAGGAAACTGACTAAAAATAACAAAAGGAATTTCCTCAGAGAAAGATTTTTCTGAGACCATAGTGCACAAGCTTTCCTCAGTTATGCCATAGAATTTTCTTGCAGCTTGTAACTTCAGACAAAGTTTCACTACAGGAAACCCAAAACCAGCCAGGCCCCAAGCTTAACTTCTGCCATAACACACTGAACTAATTCAATGCAAACAGCAGTTGAGCAAGCGAACTGTTGAACTAGGCTTCCAATGGTGATTGGAAATAACTTTCATCTCTGGCCATTCTTAAAGCCCATATAAAATAGGTCTGTAAAGAAATGCAGAAAACTCTCTATTCTCTATCTAGTTATTGTTATGCAAAGAGCTTCAAAGGTTCTGCCCGTGAGGCTCAGCTGAAACGGTAGCTTGATTCCAGCTGTGAAGAGCTCAAGAAAGAGATGGAGAAGGTTAGACACAGAATCCAAAGGCAAACTGTGTACTCCAGCACTGTGCACTGACCACAACTGAGCTGATTTACATCGTACATATTACTGCCTTCTGCTAAGGAGCATTACGTTCTATTACCTAGAAAGCTGTAAATGACAACAGGTCTGCTCTGACGTGTAGAATTTTTTGATGTTTCAAGTAGCATACATGTAAAATATGCATCTCTCTTTCTCTCTCACACACTTACCTTGAGGGCCAAACTGCCCTCCCTGAGGCCCATAGTTGCCCATAGAGTTGTTCTGAGGATAAGGACCCATTCCCGCATGCATCTGGCCTCCAGATGACTGACGGGGGGATAAGGCAGAGGCAGGCTGAGGAGAGCCATACGGAGCCATCTGAGGATTCCGCATGTATACTATAAAGAAGAAATTACAGAAATAAAACAACCAAGAATTACATCAGGCAGTGAAACAGAAGAAATGCTTTTCAAATTAAAGAACCGCAGGTCACTCACCATTAACCACATTAGCAATCAACAGATTGGCCTGATGATTAATCAGTAAGGGACGAGTTGTACTTTAACTTTCATCTTTAAGACTAACTAATCACTGTGGGTTCACAAAACTTTAGGACGATTTTAGGTAGTTTTCGTTTTAGTGCCCTAAATCTAAGACATGAGCACTAGCTACTGAGGGTTTTCTGAAGAGCCTCACCTCTGTCTTGGCCCATGGCTGTCTGATTAATGGAAGAATGCAGGATTCCATCTGACTGAACACTGGAAGGTCTTGGAGGCATCTGGGTTCCTGAGGAAAGAAAAAAATAAAATTATACTCTAAACAGTAATCCAGCGTAATTTGTTTCCATGATCACCACACCCTTTAATATTTACCACACAGTGTTATGTAGTTCTAAGAGACAATCATGATTACATGAAAATAAAAGGAAACACTGGACCCATACATCAGTCAGCCACAGCATTAAAACAATTCACACAGTTGAAAGTGAATTACATCTCATTACAATGGCATCTGTCAAGAGGTGGGAAACAGTAAGCAGCCAGTAAACAATCAGTTATGGCATAGCCGGCTGGTCAGAGTGCCCATGCTGGCACTGTCTACCACCAAAAGTGTACAGTTGGCATATAAGTAGGCCCACAGAGCAATGCAAGAAGCTTGTCTGGTCATCATGTTGTCAGAGGGAACACGTGTGCCCTTTTCTTGACACAGTATAAGGCAGGTGTTGATTTGGCTGATTGTGTATATTGTTTATTACATATTCTTTCATGGAATTATTGAAATCAATGGTCTCATTTTCCCCACCTGGCACACCAGCTGGCGAAAGGGGTCCAGTACGAGAAGGCGTGGCACTGGCTGGTGAGCCTACAGGCGATGGAGAGGGACCGCGGATGCCCTGCATGTGGGGTGAGGTGTGAGGGGAGAAGGGAGACTGAGCTGGGTTACTCTGCTCTCCCTGACTGCTGGATACGCCTGATGTGCTGACGCCCGGACTCAGGGCACCCTCTGTACCTGTCGGGAGGTCATCAATGGAGCCAAGATCCTGAAAAAGAGAATGCAAGGAACTGCATGTTTATTCAAACATTAACCAGTTGGAATGATTTATTATCTGACCATTGTGGAGAACAAAGTGTTTTGTTGAAAATAAAGTAACTAGCAAGGTGTGTATGATATAAACAAAATACATTTCTATGACTACATACTGGCTTTTAGAACATGCAGATGATATTCTTTAAAGTCAACACTTAATAATCCAGCAGAAACTAACAATTCACCAAAGCACACTCATCTGGAGCACCAAATGCTTAAGGTGCTTTCAGCAGAGTAACACACAGCAAATTTACATATTAAGGAACCACCAGTTGTTCTGTCCGACAGTTTTTGTGTTTTATTTCACTTCTGGTGCTGTACAGCATTGCTGGGTCCATAAAAAGCAATCAAGAAACAAACCTAACAACTATAATTGCATCAGTCAATTAAGCATTTATTACATTATACTATAAAATCCTACATTAAATTCTAATGACTTCATACATGTATCAGAAACTATTTCCCCTATGAGTCAGGGCCTAGTTTATTACTGCACTGCTTCCTTCAGTTACTGCTATAGTCATTCATTAACCCAAACAGGGAGCGTCAGAAACACAAGGCTGAGCTAAACGAGCAGCACTCGGTGAAACAATGCTGAAATCAATCCGTCTGGAGCCCATATCCCCTCCCTGCGTAGGACAGAGTGGGAGTGCGGGTGTGTGTGTGTGTATGGGTGGGGGTGTGTATACGCACACTTATGTTTACACACTGAACTGTCCTCACGTGTTGCCCATGTGTTCAGCACAAATTGGTGAGCTCATCTGCCAGTTAGATCAGAGAGGGGAAGGGAAAAAAAGAGGTAGGGAGGAGGAGGAGGAGGAGGAGGAGGGGAGAAAGAACACACACACACACACACTGGATGGTGGCCAAGTATTCCCATAGAAATCTCACACTCGCAGGCTGGCGGCGGCCCCGAACTCGGCGGTTTTGCACTTGAAACAGCGCCCGCTGCTATTTTTGGGCCGTGACCTGACTGAGGAACCCCAGAGGGAGAGACAGGAGGAGGACGCTGATTCAGGCTCACACTCTGACTACCACACACACAACTTACTCTCACATACACTTTCCTCGGACATGCTCACCACTGGCTAGCTGTGTGTTTCTGACCCAAGGGTACTGTACCATTCCTAATTGAGAGAAAGCCCAAGTGTGTAAGTGTGTGTGTGTGTGTGTGTGTGTGTCTTGGAGTATTGTAAAACATAGCTGGCAAACTCAAGGGTTTACCAACTGTC
>JBBPDH010090566.1:3863-20670 GCA_037974565.1 Clupeocharax schoutedeni | reverse complement strand
TCTGCACTTTAGTCACCTCAGGGTGAGCAGGGACGAAGGGGGTGAGCGGGGACGAGGGGTTGGGTGGGTTGAGGGGATAGACCTCTGCAGCCTGGATGAGCAGTCATATGTTAATGTATACTGAAGAATTAACATTTGAACACATTTTGGACTTTCAATGACTCTCATTTTCAGTCCCTGAACCTGACCAGTTTCAGAGGAATGTATTTTTTACGTCCCACAGTGGCCTTTGTATGAACCTTTCAAGCATTACAAAGCACATCTAACCCAGGCCCTGAACCTGTGAAGAAACAGATGCAGATGATCAGGTGATGATCAGTATACTGGTGGTGCTGAATGCTGAGTGGTTGGAGCTCCTTTATCTAGATATCTTGTATCTCAGGCACTTAGCAACCTGTGACAGTAAAACATTTGGTCCCATTTCTATCATTTTATCTACTACATATGCCATAGATAAGACAGTTTCACAGGAATAAAATTATATTTTTGCATCAGCAAAGCAAGATATAAAGAATGAGGGGTGAGACATGCAGGCGGAATCAGATGACTCTGAAGGCTCCTCCTTATATATATATATATATATAGGAACCTTCACAGTCATGTAGCATGAGCATAATATAGTATATAACTACATACATGTACTATATATTTACGGCATTTATCAGACGTTTTTATCCAAACAGGGGACAGCCTCCCTGGAACTTTGGGTTAAGGGTCTTGCTCAGGGACCCAGTGGTGGTATGCTGAAGGTAGGATTCGAAACCATGACCTCATGGTCCGGAGGCAAGTATCCTACCCACTGAGCTACCACTACCCCAGTACATAGTTCTGGAACTCTACTGTCCTCATTAAGTGCCACCTTGTTCAATGTAGCCTTTCTTCTACACTTAAGCTAAACCTTGTCACACAGTATAAAAACAGTCATATCCTGATCTAGTCACCTGTTTAGTTGTATGTCTCTGCCTCCACCCAAGAACTATCAAGTGCAAACATCTGTGCATGTTTGTCCTTTGTTGTATGTGTTATCTTTTACCTGGAAAGCATCCTAGTGTGTGAGAAAGACTATTTACAGAATCTATTTATTCTTATACTAGGGGACAGACACTGAAACGAGGTTGTGCTGTGAGGTTAAACACAGGCAGAACTTCAGTGTAGTCGCACTGATATTGAATCATTTTGCGTGAGGACATCCCCTGAACCCAACTACACCCCCCGTCCCCCCAAAATACATAGCAAAAAAATCCTATACATAAGGGTATACAGTACATTATCATCGTAGATATATTTGACATTAAGATACAAAGATTATATATCATGCTATTGTTGTCTCATAAAACTGTACTTCATAAACACAAAATATCTTTTTTTCATTTAATATTAATATTGAAATGAACCTTTTATCTGTATTTATTGCTTTTTAACAGCAGTCTCCAAAATAAGTAAAGTTATTGGCATTGAACGTTTTAATGATACCCAGCCCCCGATATCATATCACCCACACTCCAGTCTGTGCATTAGGCCTATACTCGTTACTGGGGTGAGAGGGGCTTAATTAACACCACCCATATGACAGTTTCAAAAATATCCATATTACAATAATGAAAATAAATCCAAATTCGCAATTTACACTTCTGGAATGAAAAATGAATCTGAACATTGAACAGCAGAGCCACGCAGGTGGCACAGTTCTCACAACTCATGTCCCAAAGGCTGTGAGAGATGGGGATTCAGATGTAAATATGCATCTTCTCCTCACAAAAGGAAAATGATTTTATTGATAACAGGCATGCACGATGATACGGGGCCACAGGGTACTCTGAGCACAGAGTACAGCGCCTCTCGGCAGATCTTCTGAAGCCGGGTTATAGGAATGCAGCTCTGTGACCTTTTCCCCGGCTCAGTCTGTATTAGGCATGAGGAACAGGTAAGAAGTCACAAGAAGTTCAGTTCCAAAAAAGCTATGAAAATTAAAACATACGTCTTTTAATAGGGTTAAGAGTGCATATCATCTATATAGTTTCAAAATACAGCCCATTTATAGACCAAAATCCTACAAACTCAGCTCGTTTTCAGACCAGATTTTGTGATGTCACAAAACCAACTCATTAGAATTAGCTCCGCCTATTCCACCATTCGCCGACAGCTTTAACGGTTAAAATGAGATTTTTGTTGGTTTACAAGAAGACCTTGATTCATGAGAACATCCATGAGGGATTCATGAGGGTGGTGGTGGCTGAGTGGGTAGGATATTTGCCTCTAGACCAAGAGGTCCTGGGTTCAAATCCTACTTTCAGCACACCACCACTTGGTCTCTGAGCAAGACCCTTAACCCCAAGTTACTCCAGGGAGACTGCCCCCTGTAGTTAGGTAATGGAAGATTGGTCACTCTGTCAGAAAAACTGTGATTGGTTAGAGGGTCAGTAGTCATTTACATATTGCAGCATTCTGTGATGTCGGTACTGCAAAAACGATATTGTAGTAACAAAACAGACAGAATATTGTGCGTCTCAGTCTTTTCACAAACTCTCTGTAGGTCATGGGTTAGCACTACACATAAATGGAATCTGGTGCTACAGTAATACTGTAACAGTTGAACTACAATAATAATGTTTTTCTGTCTTAATATTTCCTGCTTCTTTAAATTCTAACATGCCATCTCAGTTCTGCCAACTGTATCTGAAACTTAACTTTATCTGACAAACTGATTAAATCATTTTAAATATATATTTTGTTCATAGTTAGTTCAATTGTCAACCCTTAAACCTATCTAATGTTAAGCTGACTGCAGTGCAGAGCAAGGAGCAACGTGTCAAACTATACAAAGATTTAAAAAGATAATTTACTGTAGTTTGTGTAAAACAAACTGTACTTTGATCTCAGTTGGATCTACAGCTGAAGCTCAATGAGTAACTAAAGTAATGAGGCTAAAGCAGGGGTGAAGTCAATGTAGTGTTACTGCCTACTTCTCAGCCAGCTCCGTTTTAATTTAGGGAGGGCAGTTCATTCCTTTGATTTTGTGATTTTCAGTGTTTTAAGAGCAATGCAAGTTATGAGTTGCTAAAAGTCCTTAATAAAAGCCCAGTTTACTTGCATATAAGACTTACTAGATACAGTAGGTGTGTTATATTTAAAATAGCATTGTTTAAATATATTATACAAATATTTTTTTGAATAAAATGTCTGCAGTGTTAAATAAGCATCATATTTTATTTTATGTATTATTAAAACAACAATGGACCAATTCATTGTAGACCTGTTAGTCAAAGCCTAACTGTAATTCTAGTTGGGATTTTATAAATAAAAGTTAATATCTGAGGTAGAAAAAGGTTCTATAAAGCTATTACTCACTTTACAGGGAGAGAGAGAGACTAAACAGGTGTGAGAGTGGGTTGTTGATATCAGCAGTGAGTGTGGGAAAGGAAGCCAGTCGTTCCGTGTCTCTCTCTCTCATGTCACTTTAGTGGAACAGAGTGAAGAGGCCATGTTGCGCTGGATTTACGGGGTGTAACAGGAACAAAGGAAGCCATGTGATGCACAGTGGCAGTGGAGAAACCAAATTTCCACCATCCCCCCTCCTTTTGGCCTCATTACTTTGGCATTAGAGTCAATCATAGCTGCTTTTTTACTTTCTAGGTCCAGAAATAAGACAGATTTCAGGATTAAACTTAGACTAAACTTCTGCTTCCCCATCCAGCATATATCAGAGTCTACAGGGCACGTCACAGTAAAACCAAATAAACAGATGCTAAGTGGGTGTGCAGAGCTCTGGACAACATGGGTGTGACCATATCTGTCAAAAGTTAGACCAAAAAATTCAAAAGTGTGCAGACAAATACTGAGACTTCAAGTGTTATGGACAGATTAGTTTATTCATACCTTTTTACTTCAAATAAATGCATTTAAGACTAAAACTCATATGTTGCGCATTTCCTTCTCTCAAGCTCCAAATTAGTATTTCATATTAATTCCGTCAAACAGATCATGACAACAAAAGTGCTGTAGACGACCTACTTTTTTTTTTTTTTTTTACAAAACCTGGGGAAGAGTACTAGGCTATGGCAGGGAAACTAGAAAGCAGCTGTTAAATGCAGAGTCAGTGGAGGAAAACGTTTAAGTCTTACTGAATAAAGTGATAAGTTTAGAAGATAAAAACAGTGAATTAAAGAAGCGTGACTGGATTCCCGTTGTTCAGTTGATCTACAGTGTTCTTTTCTAACCCTGAAAGGATCTTTCACTTTCAGAAATAAATTTGTCATAACTTTTCATAACTACCACACACACAAAGATAGACAGACACACACACACACACACACATTCCCTTCACACATTCATCCAATGGTTTCAGACAGGTTTGCACTTCTCAAGTAGGAAATATACAGTATATATTTATAGATCAAGTAATGAAATCATATAATCACTATTTTTACAGCCACAGACTACGGCTTCAGTGTCCTCCACTGTTGTCTCCCCATTAGAAGACCACCTGTTTCATATGCAGTCCATGAAACTGATAAAACTCAGTCAACCTCGTTTTTAAAACACTTCCATTTACTTCTTTTTCTGCTGCCGTAACATTTTCCTCCTCTTGAGAATCAGATCGTGGAGTTTCTCGAGACCCTCTTTCAGTCCGTCTCCTATTATGGCACAGGTTGGCTGCAGGTGCCATGGCGTTGTGGCTCCCAGTTCCTTGAGCGCCAGCATCTTCTCGATTTCCGCCACAGTCAGGGAGTGTCTGAGGTCCTGCTTGTTTGCTATGATAAGCACAGGCACGCCTGGAGTGTCTAAGGAGCGAATCATTTTGTGCAGCTCTGTTTTGGCCTCCTCCATCCGCTCTGCGTCCACAGAGTCCACCACGAACATGATGCCGTCCGTGCAGCGCGTGTACGACTTCCAGAGCGGACGCTGCCTCTCCTGACCGGCCACGTCCCAGAAGTGAAACGTCACTGTTGAACTTCCGAGTGCCACTTTCACCTTCTCCGCATTGAAGCCTTTGGTGGGGACCGTGTTCACAAATTCGCCGAGCTGAAGTCTGTAGAGCACGGTGGTCTTCCCAGCTGAGTCCAGACCCAGGATAGCGACGTGAAGTGACTTGAAGAAGGGAAGACCTGAAAACATGCCGGCCTGCTCCGATATTCCGTTCCCCATGTTCTTCTGGTGTGGTCTCAGATCAACAAGCAAAGATCCATAACTTCATGCTCAGACTCCTAGAGGTTCTTGAGAAAGAATGAAAAAGGGTCACTTTGGTGGACAATGACAGGTACAGAAAGTATGTAACCAATGAGAAATACTGTTGTGCACGCGAAAATAGCTGAAATACCTTTCATACTTTTCAGTACTACCTTTTAACCCTCCTTTTATGTTAGGGGTCCATTTGACCACATTCACCATACCATATTCAGGCATATAATCAAGTTTATAACAAGCCCAATTATAGACAAGGGGAACAGACAGTAGGGACTATGCTGTACTAGTTGTGCTATAGAGACCAAACCTGCAGGTCTGAACATAATCAGACCTGTTGGAGTGTGAGAACCATGGACTGGTCATATGACATGGGGAGGAAAACACATTTTATACCAGAACTTAGATATATCCGTGGTGGCTTTATAATATATGTATATTTTATTTGAAACACAATTAATCATAAAGCACATGATACATATACCTGGGGGACAATTTTTGATTTTCAAACATGTTCTGGTTTAATTTGCTGCTCCAATTGACATCCAACATATAGGATGTTTATAAATCTGAACAAAACATTAGGGCTTAAAAATAGACGCAAGAAAGAAGGCCCATTACATCATCTCAATGAGCAAGGCACATTAAAAGCCTTGCATGAGTCTGTCCCAAACACACCCACACAGCATTGTATCTAGGACCCTCAAGGTATATTTCACAATCCTCATGTACAAAAAGTCCAATATGTTCTCCGGGAAGGAACACAGGGCTTGTATATGAGAGAAACAACACTGAGATCAGTTTCTGATTTACTGTCAGGAATAAAACCAGGCTGAAAGATTTATTTAAGCCTAAAATTAAAAAATGTAATAAAACCTGTTTTGAATCTTTGTTTGATCAGTGTAAAAATGTAATACACTAATCAGCGGACGGAGAGAGATACCTAAAGGGAACAAATGTTCATCATGAAGGTAATCTGAATAGCCAAAAGGCTGTAAACATGGACATTTGAACAGAACGTGAGGGTTAAAGGCTATTTAGCTGGTTTGTTAGTTTACAAAATAAATGTATCAAATATGATCAGTTTAATGAACATTTTACTGCATTCAGGTCCACACCTGTTGATCCTGATTTAGTGAAGCAGAGGGACATGTCGGCTCAGCGTGGGAAACAACACGTAGACAGATTTATTCCGACGCAACACGTCAATATTTTATATCTTAGCGCATTATATCCATCTTAAATAACCAGTAAAACCTTAAATGACATTAATTTACCACATAACTGCATAGCTAAGAAGCGCAAAAGTCCCAAAATAAAACTTGTTTAAAACAATTTATCTGCCACTTTTAATGTAATAAGTTCCTTCAGCTCTTAAAATGTGACTTTTTAAAGCAGAACATACATCTTACACAACTAGTAAAAGCCTAAATGATATCAAATTAGCACATAAATACACTGCCAGCTCCAAGGTGCCATTTAACCAACCAAAACGACTTATAAACAATTTATTTGCAACGTTTTGCTCTAATAAGCTCGTACGGCACTAAAATATGTCAGTAATTTATATTTTAAAACATAATGCACATCTTAAACAACTGGTTAAACTTTAAACGGCACTCATTTAGCATGAACCGCATAGCTAAGAAGCTCAAAAGTGCCAGTAAAACCAGTCAAAACTGGTTTAAAACAATTTCTCTGTTACTTTTGAATCTAATAAGTTGCAATCGGACATTTAATAAAGCTAATACAAGATTAAACACCACTGTTAGACCTACCGTTGGATTTTTAATGACGAGTTTAGTAAAGGTTTCTCCAGTTTTAGACGCTGCTGCTCCTCCACCGCTCTCTCCGAATCAGACCAGTCTCGAGAGCTTCGGCTCTTTGAATCGGATCTTTGAGTTGAATCATTTAGGTAAACAACGGGAGTCGTTCACTTCAAAGAGTCGTTTTCAATACATTGCAGAATATTAGGATGAAAATTAAAGTTCACCTGATCAACCCTCGTGTTCTGTTCACATTTCCTAATATTATTTATGTTTAGGATCAATTTGACCAATTTAAACGCCCAGAAACTGTTTGCAATTAAAATTGCCACCCAAGTTTGTATCAGACACTTTGAATTAGAGCTGCATGTTATGGAGAAAATATCAGTATTGTGATTTTACTGCTATATATTGTGAGTGCAATTCCTCACTTTTCTGGAATTAAAAAAGGCTTAACGTATGTGCATTTACCCCCTCTTACATACAGCCTATAAATATCAACCAAAACAGCTTTTATAAACGGATAAAACAGCCAAACAAAACAAACACATTTCCACATTCAATCGGAGCAAGCTCTGACTGTTGTTGTTTATTTGTTTCATAATTTATTAGAGACTTATTTACAATAACCACATGCACTGTGCCTGTGTTATGGAAAAACACTACGACAAAAAAGGTGAATATACATGTACAAATGTTTGATGTTTTATACATTCCATTTTTATATCAAATGTAATGTAAAATGTGATTATAATTATGAGGTTCAGACTGATTACAGGAAATAACTGAAGTGATATAAGAACACCGTGAGCTGTGAGCTGAGCCAAATGATCCGGATCACTAAAAAGAGCCGGAATTCCCATCGCTGCTGCCTCGTCCGGCTCGTTTGTTTACCTTCGAAATGGCTGGGAGGCGTCGTGACGTCAGCAGTCATTCATACCGTTGTGAAATCATCTGTGTTGGTTTACACTCTGACGCTCATCTTTCTCTCCGTTTTTATTTTGCACATTAATACTTAATTATCATGTTAGAAAAAAGCGCATTCGCATGAATGCAGTTTTTGAAGCCATCATTTAGTTTTTTATACATGAAAATAAAACTGTAGGTATGTACAGACAAGACTGATAACATTGTGTGCCAAAACTATTTTTTGTTTCTGTTTGTTTCTAAGATTAGAACTCCTTTAATGATTTTTTTTGTGTGTTTCTTAAATAGAAAGTCATTTTAGATCTATGGTTGTAAGACTTGTTGGTTGGTTGATTTGTACATTTTGTACAGTGTTATTTTTTTTTCTCACAAGAGAAGAAATATGTTGTGATGTTTGTTTTTTTAATTATTGCTACTATATAAATTTTTTTTTCCATTCAGGATTTTTATTGTGAACTCTTATTCTATAACAATACATTTCTAAAAATTCCAAAGCAAAATAATTCTCTGTAGATAACTTTGAAGGAAATCGTATACAGGGTTTGCAAAAGTATTCAATATACTTATACCCATTTCCAGAGGCATATTCCAAGACATTTTGGACATGTTTCCAATTTTGTGGAAGAACCTTTTCTATTCCAACACGACTTTGTCCCAGTGCACAAAAACAGTCTGTAAAGACATGGCTGAATGAGTTTGGTGTAGAAGAACTTGATTGGCCCGTGCAGAGCCCTGACCCCAAACCTATTCAACACATTCGGGATTAACTAAAACCGAGATTGTGAGCCAGACATTCTCATCCAACATCAGTGTCTGACCTCATGAATGCTCTAAAGAATGAATGAGCATGCATTCCCACAGAAACTCCCAAATCTTGTGGAAAGCCTTCCAAGAAGATTTGAAGCTGTACAGCTGCAAAGAGTGGACCAACTTCATATTAAAGTTTATGTTGGTCCCTGTTGGTGTAATGGTCAGGCGTCCCAATATTTTTGTCCATATAGTCTACATAAATTGGGATATTTTTCAAACAGCCAAATGAAAAATATCACAAAGTTCAGAGGTCTCTTTTGTTGATCTATTTGCTAAAATCATACACAACCATTTCAAATTTCATCAGCCCACCTGAGTCACAGCTGTAGAGAAAAATTCGCTCCATAAAGAATGTTTATACACTGAAATTCCAGGGAAGTTCTGAAGAACGAGTGAGAGACGGGAGACAGCAGGTACGCCTGTTTAAACCGGTTCTGTCTGACTTGCCTTCCACCAAAAAAAAACATTAGGCTTTGATCCAAGACCTGGTGAGTTTCTCCTCCACACGCTCCATAAAAGCACTGTGAGCTCCTCTCCTGCGCCGATGCCTCTGAAAATAACAAGAGTTTTTTGTACAGGCCATTCAAAGAAGTTCCTCCTAGACACAGCTGCAATGAAACTAAATCACCTTTATGTTCATTTTTCAGAATTAAAAGTCGCAGCCATGAAAACGAGCATAAAATACAGTACTGTGTGAAAGTCTTCAGGCGCCCTTCAGGTGCTTTGTTCTGCTTCAACGATTCCTATGTCGGTCACTGTGTGGCTTAACAAACAATAAACATTCCTCTGAAACTGGTCAGGTTCAGGGACTGGACTGAAGCTGAGACTTTGGATTTCGAAAGTCCTTCAGGAAGTCTGGAGAACTGTTCCTCAAGACTACATTAACATACAAGAAATTCTGGATATTTGAAATGAAAATATGAAGAAATGATGGGCGGCGTAAGACTTTTATACAGTACTGTGTAATGTAATGTGACGTTTATTCAAGTGCTTCCACAGCCATTCAAGCAAAAGGTATATGTTTGGTTTCTACATACAAACCTGCACCTTTAACACTTACGGTGTAAGAAGCTGATTTGGGAGGATATGGAGATTTTGGCAGAATAAGTGCAGGATCCCACATCAGTTGAGATGGTTTGAAGGTGTTCATTGTCCTCGTTGGTTCTCTCACTGGACGGCTCAGCTCAGCCCGGCTCTCTGCCACTGTTTGAACATCTTATGTTTACAGAAATCATGCATTATTGTTTATGCACTTAAACTACCAGTCAAAAGTTTCTTACCACCAGGTTCTTTACCATTTATTTCACAAACTGCAGATTTTTACATTTTTTAAATTGAAAATTTGTCAAATAAAACATGTTTCCACCATGAGATAGACAGAACACTTGACAGTACATTTCCAAATGGTGATGCACAGTTAAATTATAGAATGTCCTTTAATATTAAATGCACTCATTACCTTGTTTCAGCACTTATTTGTCTGGTGATCCACACTGTAATTATACCAGGTGGCATTTTGTAGTAATGAATAAAAGATATGCCATTTTCTGGCTAATAAAGAAACTTAAATGAAGAACATACTGTAAATCTACTTGGTAACAAAGAATACTGAGTGTATTTATAGCTAATGTTAAGTGCATAACATGCAAATGTAAAAAAAAAAACTCAAAAACATTTGACTGGCAGTATATACGATCTATATGGATACTTTCTACTTTCTAAACACAATTTCTAGTCTGAGTCCATGTAAAAATGCATAAGAGCTCATGATACAAGCACTCCCGAAAGTGAGAGTTAAAGGCTTTTGGGACACTTTGTTAAAATAATTGTTTATTTTCTCAGTTTTTCTAGTTCTGCATGTATAGATGATCATGTTTGTTGTCCGAAGTCAAAATATTTCTGTTTTGCAGTTGAATTAGGAGGTAAATATGCCTAAAAATGAATGGAAGTAGTCACTGTAATACTATAAGTATACCATAAACAATCACATCTATTAGAGCTGAATGGTATGGACAAAATATCACATTATGATTGTGATGCCTTTTGATATTAAAGGGTCCATTTCATCACTTTTATGGGATTAAAGAGACTTAAAGTCTGTAAATATTGTTTCAAATTGTATGTTTAGAAAGTATGGAACAAAAAAAGGCCCATTTTCAAACCATAGTTTTTATGATGTCACAAAACATTAAAATATGTCTCCTTATTCTTGATGCAACAGTTTAGCCCCGCCCATTCATGATTCAATTTACCAACACCTGTAACAATATTGTATTCCATTGTTTTTCTTAATGTTGCTGCTCTTAACTTTGTACTGTCCACTTTCTGCCATGACCAAGCAAATTCCCCACTTGTGGGACTAATAAAGGTTTACGTATCTTTTGTTGGATTACATGAAAACCTCGATTCATCAAAACCCCTAAGTAACTCACCTGGAGCTGTGATTGGTCACCCTGTCAGAAATGCCATCATTGGTTAGAGGCTTATTTGCATATCTGAAATATCAGCACGGCAGAGAGCAATATTTTGCACAGCCCTAGCATTTATTTTACAAACTCTCTGAATTGGATTTCCCAGCAAACTTCTGGAGCTGTGTGTAGGATGAAAAAGCTTACTGGCTTCCAAGAGTTGAGTCTTGAAGTTTAGGTTTCCAGGGTCCTTTTCTATGTAGGTCACCACACCAGACAGGTTTTCATCACACTGCAGCAAAAATTGAAATTAAATGCTTTTAAAGACTGCCATCTAGTGTCCGAGTGGTACTGTGGAAAAAACAACAGAAATGGAACCGAACCGTCAAACTTACAGGTCTGAAATTGTGAGGTTTGGGGTCTTTGTAAGGGACACCGCTGGGAAATGATCCCGATTTAACAAACAGTATCTGTAACTGGAGCAGGCCGGGGGGCTTGTACGATGTGATGAATTCTGGTTTGTTCCTCTTCTCTAGTTTTGGAAACAAGAGTGGAAACGTTTCACTGAATCTCTGAGGTGTTTCTGCTGAGCTATGCTTGAGGTTAGGCAGTTTGGGGGTGTTTTTCTTAATCCGAGGTAAGTCTAGAGTCCGGTACAGTTTTGGGGTGAAGTCGGGGGGCTTTACTTTCAACAGGTTAATCCGACTGGCTGCTGGGTTTGGTGGCTCAGGCCTGCTGCCCCGGACTGAGATCAGTTTTTGATTGGCAGAGAACAGTAGCATGCTGTTGAACTCACTGGACATTTCTGGATCTGATCCAGCTGCAGGACTCATTGCTGTTCACGTATTGTCCTGGATTATCAGTAAAAGGATAGAAAGAGAGTAAAGGGTGTATTATCATTATACTTTTGTACAGTTACATTCTGGTGACATCTTTCCATGTATAGCAACAGTTAAAAAAAGCAGTACTCCATTATTTCGGGCACCAATTAAACAAGAGCAAGTAAATGAAACATAATGTAAACAATAAACACAAGAAATCAAATAAACAAACAGTGAGGCAATTGAATCAGAAATAAAGTAATCAATAAAGTAAAGAAATACAAAGAGTATGGTAGGTAAATGAGAAATAAAGTAAAAGTATTAAATAATGTAAAACAAATAAAACAAATCAACAGTAGGACGAGTAGATGAGAAATAAAGTAAACTATTAAATAAAATAAAGAAATGAACAATAAAACAGTGGGACAGGTAGATGAGAAATAAAGCAAACAACAAAATTAAGTAAATGAATAAAACAAATAATGAAACAGAAGGGCACAGAAATGAGAAACAAAGTAAAGAATAACATGAAAATAAATAAATAAATAAATAAAAAAGCAGGGCAGATAAATGAGAGTTCTTTTAGAATAAGGTTCTGTGTGTGTGGTAGATGTGCAGCATAATATAAATTTTAGTTACAGACTTCTGAAGTCGTTACTTGCATCAGACATTAAGTGCATGTCAGATAAAGTGATATTTGAAGGTAAAGTTGTCATACCTGTGTCAGTCTGAGTGTCTGTCAGACATGTCTGAGTTGGGCAGGTGTGTGTGGAGGTTGCTGTGCTGGATGGGGTGTGTTTGAAGCCCAGCACAGCGGGAGGTGTGGAGAACAATAGAAAGGTTGCCAGGAGAAGCCTGTTCTCAAAGAATGGGGTGGTGGAGGAGACACTGTGGGCGGATCGTCACGGAAACAAAAGAAAGTTCAGATGCACACAGCGGCAAGTTCAGAGCAGCCAGTACAAACTGACATGTAGCTGTTATTGATTCACTTTATTAAAACTCTCAATACAACACAATCAACACTTAACACCCAACACTCAAATCCCTACAAGCAAAACCCAACACCCACTATTCAACACCGACACTCAACAACCAAAATTCTACACCCAATACTCAAAACCCAACACTTAACACCCAACACTCAAATCCCTACACTCAAAACCCAACAACCAATATTCAACACCGACACTCAACAACCAATATTCAACACCCAATACTTAAAACCCAACACTTAACACCCAACACTCAAGTCCCTACACTCAAAACCCAACACCCACTATTCAACACTGACACTCAACAACCAAAATTCAACACCCAATACTCAAAACTCAACACCCAACATTCAACACCGACACTCAACAACCAATACTCAAAACCCAACACTTAACACCCAACACTCAAATCCCTACTTTCAAAACTCAACACCCAACATTCAACACCGACACTCAACACCCAACACTCAAAACTCAACACTTAACATCCAACAACCAACACCTGACACTCACCACTCAGAACTCACAACTTACACCTGACACCTAGCACCCAATAACCAACACTTTTAACACTCAAAACCCAACACTCAACACATAACCCTCAGCACGGTACACCCAACACTCTGCACTTGTGCCCAAAGCCAGCTTAGCCAATAGAGGGCAGCAGAATACATGCTTAGAACGTTCTTCCTTTTTTCTTTTTGGTCTCTTTCTTTCTCTTCTTCTTCATTAACACATTATTTTTTTTCTTCTCCTTCTTCTTCTTTAATTATTTTATTCTTTTTCTTATTTTCACCATTCTCTTCTTCTATTTTTTTAGAATTAGCAATTAGTATTTTAGTGCATATAATGTTTGGTTAATATACGGGTGCAGAAGTAAAAGTTGGAACATAGTTGTCTCAAACCATCTGAAATTTGTCTTATTGATCAAAATCGAGTCTCACCTATAGTTAGACAGTTTTGAGATCCACAACATCGTTAAAGAGAAGAAACCTAAGAAGCAGATAAGAACAGCAAAAGAACGTCTGTCTTAAACCGACTTTTTTCTTTTGCTCATTCTTTCTCCTAAAGGGTTTAAGAGAAATATGTCAGACTTCAATAATCCCTAAATAAGAAAATGGTTTATTTCTGATCAGAAGAAGAAAAAACTTGTGAGCTGCAAAATCTTCCTCTGGGTACTGGAGTTGCAGTCAAATGAGGATGGAAACGTCACAAGTCTCTTCATGGGCAGTTCAGTCAATAGGCCAAAGGTCACACCTGGGTTTTATTGTGTTAAAGCTTGAGAGGGGAGGAGAAGCCTGGCACAAATACTCAGACACACTTTTTTATGGTGGTCAGTTTGACGTTCCAGTCAGTGGAAGGAGTCCTTGCCATGACCTTTTTTGAACTACATATCCATATAAAAATGGATGACTGGATCCGCGAGTCCTGATCCGCGTAAAACTGGGGGTTTACGGTATTCCTATACAGATCTAGCCAAAACCATTAAGCAAGAAATACAATCAGTGGAACACTACCAATCATGGATCAGTGTCCCCAAAGCCCAAATCTCAACATTATTAAAGCAGTGGACAGAGAATGGAACAAAAGGAGAGCTTTCAAGAAGCCTGGTGAACTATTTTTGAAAACTCTTACAGAAATGACAGGAAAGCATCTCTAAGAAAGCTCAGGCTGTCTCAGAGAGTCAGAATAAAACAAACCATTTTGTGTTCATACTTGTGTGTGTTATACAGTAGTGCACCTGTACTGAAACAGTGTAACAACTGGGTCTGAGGACAGATCAGTGCACTTCTGGACTGTTGTGGTGTGGAGTGTGAGGAGTGTGAGAAGTGGGGAGTGTGAGGAATGTGAGGAGTGTGAGGAGTATGAGGAGTGTGAGGACTGTGAGGAGTATGAGGAGTGTGAGGAGTATGAGAAGTGTGAGGAGTGTGAGGAGTGTGAGGAGTGTGAGTAGTATGAGGAGTGTGAGGATTGTGAGGAGTATGCGGAGTGTGAGGAATATGAGGAGTGTGAGGATTGTGAGGAGTGTGAGAAGTATGAGGAGTGTGAGGACTGTGAGGATTGTGAGGAGTATGAGGAGTGTGAGGAGTATGAGGAGGGTGAGGATTGTGAGGAGTGTGAGTAGTATGAGGAGTGTGAGGATTGTGAGGAGTATGAGGAGTGTGAGGAATGTGAGGAGTATGAGGAGTGTGAGGATTGTGAGGAGTGTGAGGATTGTGAGGAGGGTGAGGATTGTGAGGAGTATGAGGAGTGTGAGTAGTATGAGGAGTGTGAGGACTGTGAGGAGTATGAGGAGTGTGAGGAATGTGAGGAGTATGAGGAGTGTGAGGATTGTGAGGAGTATGAGGAGTGTGAGGAATGTGAGGAGTGTGAGGATTGTGAGGAGTATGAGGAGTGTGAGGAGTATGAGGAGGGTGAGGAATGTGAGGAGTATGAGGAGTGTGAGGAATATAAGGAGTGTGAGGATTGTGAGGAGTATGAGGAGGGTGAGGAATGTGAGGAGTATGAGGAGTGTGAGGCAGCCATTCCATTCATTTTGTACAGCGCATAAACCCGGCTTACTGACAGAGCAGATGGCTTTAAGAGATCTCAGCCTTCATCCTGTGAATGTTATTCACATCTTACAGAGCGTGTGGGATGATAAAAACAGTTCAACAGATGCTTTCTGGTGCGTCGACTCCTTCACGGGCGTCACACAGCGTCCGCAGGGAACAGATCTCAGGCTGTGTTGATGCACACAGTCAAACAACAAGTGATCAATGGCAGCTATGGCAAAGGATTACTTGTTTCATTTTGCGGAGCTTTTCCAACTCAAATGAGGTTTTGGGTGGGTTTTCTTAATCCTCCTTCTATTTTTGGGGTCATTTTGACCATATTCGATCTTTAATGTCTCTGAATAACTGATGATTATGTTGCTTCATATCAAATAACTTTTCCTTATCTAATGGGGACAAACTGTGTAAACATAAAACGATCATGATGTGTTTTCTGTACACATTTTGTATGTGGGGGTTCTTTGGGGATGATTTGGGGATGTTTTAGAAAACAGATAGGGAATATAATTTACACACATTTGTTTTGGCTGTTTTGAATGATACTGAGGAAACTCTAATACACAATTCAAAAAACTTCCCTCTGTTTTAGTTCAATAACTGAACATAATCCATCCTGAAGAAGTGTAAGAACCATTGATAGGTCCCAGGACATGGTGGAGGGAAAATTGTTTCCCACCAGAACTTTGATATTTGCCACTTGGGGGCTTTATTTAAAGCTGTATTTAGGTCTTCAACACAGAGACATAAAGTACACACAGCATTTTTTAGGCATAAATTGCTGGCCAGCTTGATCCCAAATATAAAGAATATAATTGAATCTGAACAGAACATTAGGAGGGTTGAAACAAATGACCCTGTGACACATTGTTTATGAAGGTCATTGAAAGCCCTGCAATCAAAAAGTCTGCTGGAGCAGTAAAGCGGCTGGGACAAATAGAAGGGGCTCTCATGCTTTGCCAGAGTCACTCTCTTCAGC
Organism: Clupeocharax schoutedeni; assembly: GCA_037974565.1. Taxonomy (NCBI): domain Eukaryota; kingdom Metazoa; phylum Chordata; class Actinopteri; order Characiformes; family Alestidae; genus Clupeocharax; species Clupeocharax schoutedeni. The sequence continues at coordinate 4,234 of JBBPDH010090566.1, read as the reverse complement.
AGACTCATATTTCCTCAAAAAGATACTATGAGACATCTGCTTCTCTCTTCAAAGTGTTCCCTGAAAAAAGGGCCCTGGATTAGGCTGAATATTAAGAAGAAAATGTGTGTGATGGACTAGAATTACTATAACAGGGGTGCATGATATGGACAGAATACCAGTATTGCAGTTGTACTGCTACATATTGCAATTGCAGTGCCATTCAAAATATTAGTAGGCTCCTATCATCACTTCTATGAAATAAATAAAAGCTTACAGCCCAAGCTGTTAAAACAGATTTTCAAATCAGTTGTTCTGAGGTCTCAAACTCCATATATTTCAATGTGTCTCCTTATTCAGCCCACAAGACTTTATACCCACCCATTAATGCT
>JBBPDH010089958.1:6791-20680 GCA_037974565.1 Clupeocharax schoutedeni | reverse complement strand
CCCTGTCTCTGTTCTCAGTACTGTCAATGGAGTAGCTAACCAGCTAACTACTACGTCAGCTAATGCCAGCTAAAGAAACATGTAATGGTGGTTTACATTAGTAAACCACATTTAGTCTCGTTATTATTCGTCAACGATATTACATAATATTGTAGCGATCTGGCCCTTTAGGGGTTAATTGCTGGGACATGGTGTGCGTGATGTGTGGGGGGGGGAGCTGATGCGCCACACCTGGGTCACCATGGATACTGGCTGGCTTTTGGGGGAGTAAGGGAGGGGCTGAGGGGAGGGGTTGCGTCTCGTCTCGTTTTTATCACGTGATAAATGTTCGTTGACGAAGATATTTCGTCATTATTTTCGTTGACGAAAGCAACACTACCCGCAGGCCTGTATGTGTGAATACATTTCAGTTCCTTTTATAACTATACAAGCTCCCTGGACAAAAGTTACTGAAGCTTGGTTAAACACTTTTACTACCCCACCATATAATTGTAAATAGTCCTAAACTTGAACACATTCCCACTCACATGCTGTCAATTGACTGTACAGGTGCTGTACCTCACAGCAATACATCAATGCTGCTAAGTGACTCTTCTTGTGCAATCTTTCATGTGCAAAATATGAATGCAAATTAACCTCAGATGCTGCTAACGTCCTTCCATGTGCAATATTTAGTGCTGGGCCGTTAACGGCGCGAGATTCTTATCGCGTGATAAAAATCGTCTCTTATCGTCTCTCCCCCGAACAGAGTGAGCTTGTCCGGCTCACGCACCTTTTAAACTTGTCTTGTCTATGAGAGACCAAGACTATGCCCACCTCTAGCAATATTACTTTTTTATTTATGTAGCACACAATCATACACCTATATTCCTCAACCTCATGTCCACATGTGCCAGCCATTTCAGAACAGAGAATTGGAAGCACAGGCGCAGACTTCCATGATCAGGTGATTCATCCACCTGTTCTGCGAACAGAACAAAACAACAGAAGACAGGGACGAGGACGACATCGACCGGGTCAAGGTAAGGGAGGCCAAAAACATGGACTAACATAAGAGCAGCTTAAATAGGAAGCATGAACAAAGGATCAATGAGAACACAATAATCAGCGCTTAAACTCTAGCTGTCTGAAACCCCCTAATCACTAGAGGCGGCTAGAGATAGACACCCACCCAGTGAGTTGAGGAGGCAAGTTCATTGTCCAATAGCGACCTCTAGCGGCCGCAGACTGAGGAACATGTTGAAATGATTTCCTTACATGCAACACACTATCTGACTATTCATACTAATATGTGCAATACTCTGCTGCCCTGGTGTGGCCTGGCTTGGCAAATGTTTATATATAAACGTAGATAAACACTTATTTATATTACATCTACATACATGTTAAATGCAGTTGGACTGTTTATTATTTCTCATGTACAATGTCTACTGTCTGCACATAACAGGTAGTTATCTTGTGGCATCGTTATTGTGTAATATTATTAGATGAACACTATGATCACTATGAACTTGTTGCACACAATACCAAATTGTTAATGTCAACCTAATGTCAAATTAGGTCCCCTTGCCTTTCTGCCAAACCTGTAAAGTATGTTCACCAGTCTCTTGAGATTCTGTCCGTATTAGCCCATGTGCAAGCCGAACACAATTGCCATTCCCACATTCTTGGATGACAACTCTAGGGTGCATAGGTCCAAATATATGTGTAACTGGTTCAACAGATTTGATGGACCACTGAGACACTGACCAGCAGGAATTGCAGTTGAAAATGCTGCAACAAAAACTGTACTTTTTCAAAGACTGGTGCATCCCGCATTTTAGGGATGTATAGATAACTATTGTGCAAATGATGTCTGCAATTCATCTTTTGTCCAATCAGCTAGCATTCCCTATAAACCCAATATATTAGCTCTGTACCGATGAGAGTGAGGAACTGAAGTGTACGAGTTACACAAATGGTAAAATAACAAAAAAACAAAAAACAATAGGATTATTATTACCTGATAGTAACCCCACCTTTATCACAATATTATGTTAAACCTGTGCATCTGTTATTTTTTAACAATGAATGCTGCTTATACATTTAATTTAATTTCTTTCTGGCATCTTTACTTTTTTATCCTTTCCATCATCATGTCTTTTTTTTTTCTCTTTTCTGCTCAAGCCGAGCTTTAGACTCTTGATAGCACTGCAACCCTGTCTATGATCTGTTAATGTGCTATGGTCACTAAAAAACCTGTTCAATCATTAACAATGCATGGGATCTCAGTGTGAAAGTAAATTGGGAAATTGGGACTTTGTGGTGCCAGGGCTTCTCTGAGTATTTAAAAAATCCCTGATGAAACAGTAACTGCAAGTATCTACAATTACAATGCAATGCTTGGTAAATATGGGGAAATACCTTACTATTAAACATTGACATTTAACTAAAAAACAACAGTCCATCATTCCCTTATTCCCTTATTCCCTTTTTGTTCACTGCATGACTCCATGAGTTCCTTCAACATTTTGCTTGTTTTCAATATTAATCTACAATGTAAATAATGAATAAAACAAAGAAAAACATTGCATGAGAAGGTGTGTCCAAACTTTTGATTGGGAGTGTGTATGTGGGTGAAAAATGGGGACATTTTTGAATAACAATCCTAACGTCTGTCATCATACAGTAAGTGCTCCTATAAAGCAGTTGTTACCTTCCACAGAGCCAGAATTAGGAGAGAGAGCAGCAACAGTCCCCCAAGTGTACTCCCAATAATAATCCAGATGGGAATACGATAATCTTCCTCCTTCCTAATTTCCAGAATTATCTGTCAAAAAATCAGAAAAAGAACATTTTAAACTGGTTTGTTCACTTCTGATTACATTTTAATCACATTTCCAGAGTATAATATGGTAATAAATAAGGATAAGATATGTGAATGAAGTCTTCTATAAGTGAGAAATTTTATTGTGAGAAGAAAGGCTTATTTTGCTGATGTCAGTAAGTGTTGTTTACTGCTAGTGAGTCCATAGATGGCAGCAGAGATCATTGTATAAGTGAAGGGCTGTCTGGTGGTCTGCTGGTCCTTTCGGTCCTATGGTTCCAGACTGCTGGAGTGCACTGAAAACCTTCCACTGTCTCAGCAGTGGACTTAAGCTACCCTGAACACCCACACACTTCCAAACAGGAGGACCCTGTCTGGGAAGTGTTGCTATGTGAATTGTGTGAGTTTGTATGAGTGGGTATGTTAGGGTAAACCATCTGGGCCTAGTTTCATTGTTTCATGTGCATGATATGAATAGTTTCAAGCTCCGTGCAGTAAATAATTGAGCTTGAATTACACAGATCTTAGATTAGTGAGTAGTTTTTTTAATCTATATCAGATTAAAAAGATATCAGTGTCATATCAGTATAAGCCAATGTTCACTGTCCAGTGAAAATAACTTTCACTGCACTACAGTGTGGATCCATGTTAGAAACAGGATAGCCCTTTTTCAGCTGACAATTCATCTGAAAACTAGTCTTATAAAAGTAAAACATAAAATACTGGGATTTGTCTCCATGACCTAAAAGTATTTGAATGCACTGTGAAAGTTCCAAATCCAATTTCCAATTCAAAAAGTACTTGACCTGACTATGTCGTAACAAATTCACTGATTTATTCAGATCTGTCCTACATCAGCCTGTGTTTATGCAGTGCCACGGCCTCAGCCAGTGTGAGGTTATGTGCAGCTTCCTGTCCGCGTGGACTCGTCGCGAGGGTGACTCACGTGTCTGACGGGCCTCTCTTCGTGGAGGAACATGGGGCTGTCTGGGCTCAGCTCCACCGAGGCTGTCGTCACCACCTCCAGCGTTTTAAACTTCAGCTGGGCATGGTAGGAAAAACACAGAGTCAGTTCTTTCCGCCACACAGTGTGCATCCAAACTACAAACAGCCTTTTTTTCAGTTGGACAATATACTGTATACACTATATGGACCAATGATATTGCATTAAAATCCAGAGACTTTAATATGGAGTTGGTCCCCCCTTTGCAGCTATAGCAGCCTCCACTCTTCTTGGAAGGCTTTCTATAAGATTTTGGTGCCCATTCAATCTGTAGAGCATTTATGACGTCAGACACTGATCTGGTCTGGACCACAATCTCCATTCCAGTTCATCCCAAAGGTGTTGGATGGGGATGAGGTCAGGAATCAGTGCAGTACAGTCAGGTTCTTCCACACCGAACTCATCCAGCCATGTTTTTATCGAGCATGCTTTGTTCACTGGGACAAAGTCATGCTGGAATAGAGAAGTTTTGGTGTTGTCCAAAATGTCTTGGTATGCAAAAGCATTAAGATTGAAAGTAAGGCACCTAGCCCAAAAACAGGTGTGTCCCAATGCTTTTGTTTAAATAGTGTAAGTAAGTGAGCTGAGCATAACGTCATTACCCTATTCATGGACAAGTGTCGTCACAATGATGAGACAAGGGAACAGGAGTCAAACAAAGGAGTACCAAACTGGAGAAGAGCAGGCCTATTTTCTCTTGCAGTGCTGCTTTAATTGAGTGATGATGGCAGACTTTCTTGTATGAATGCATCAACATAGCACTGCTACCATGTTTCACAGCTGGGATGAGGTTCTTATGCTGGAACGTAATGTTTATTTTTTGCTAAACAAAATGTTCCCTTTCAAGCCATGACCATCTATTTTTGCCTTTTGAGTTCACACACCGTTTTCTCAGAAGCTTTTTGGATCCGGTCTTTAGGAAACTTTAAACAGTGAGCAATGTCCTTTTGGATGAACAGTGGCTTCCTCCCTACCATTCCATACACACTATTGTTCAGTGTTTGATTGATAGTGAACTTATGAACGCTCACAACAGTCAGCGTTGGCGAGACCTTTAGATCCTTAGATATTACCCTGGGGTCCTTTGTGATCTCCTGGAATATTCTATTCTTTGTTCTCAGAATGACTTTATGATCTGTCTGACGGTGAGGTCCAAACTCTCAGACGTTGTTTTGTAACCTCTTCCATCACAATGAGCATGGACAGATGTTTTTATACTTGGAGGTGTAGCGTGCACTCACAAATCTGTGTGGTAAGGACCATACCTCAATAGTGAAGACACATGTTTCTTAAATAAGGCAGGATCTCCCACACTCATACTGGATTGTCGTTGATTAAACTCCTGATCCTACCTGCCCACCAGCTGATCATTTTAACTTGTTTGCGTGATTTTGCCAGCAAAGACATTTACATTTATGGCATTTAGCAAACATTTTTATCCAAAGCGACTTTCATTCTCTAACTACAGGGGACAGTCTCCCTGGAGCAACTTGGGGATAAGGGTCTTGCTCAGTGACCCAGTATGAATCGGACCTAGTGGTGTAGGATTCGAACCCATGACCTCTTGATCCGGAGGCAAGTATCCTACCCACTTTTACCTCCCCCCACATTTAATACTAACATAAAAAACAATGTAATTGTTTGCATTATTTGATTTACTAGGCTCTGCCTGTCTACTCTTATGACTGGGTCTACTACCCTGGTTTTAGAAAGAAGCCCCGACAGATAACTGCTCTTTCTAAAGAAGCTTTTTAAAAAGTCATTGATTGGGTGAAGTGGAAGCATGTTAGATGCAGGCTGAAGCTAAACACCAATGTTTTAAAGAAGATCTGATGACATTTTAGGTCCGATTCATTGAAAAAATGTATATACATGTATACTCCGATCTATACATTTATATACAGAAGGAGAAGCAGGAACATGGGAGAGAAAGGAGAGAAAGGGGAAAAGAGAGAACAGATATACAGCACAGACACACAAATGTAAACTCATTGTAATTTTCCAGTTTAGTCATTACACAGTTGTTCTGTTTGGACAGTCTTTGCTCTGTATGTGTCTATTTTGACAGGTCTTAATGGCTTTAGGAAGTCCGTACCATAAGACAAACACCACACCCCACACAGAAGAGCAGATGGTGACTGTAAACTAGCACTCAGTGGCGGACCAACAATGCGGTCATAACCCAAATGCATATGTACGGTCATGTGTTTGAACTAAGGTGATTTTAGATCTATTTGCTGGCTTGAGTTTGTTTTTTTTATTATATAATAAATTCTATATTTAATATTCTATTTTTGACAATATATTAGAGCTGGGCCGTTAACAAATTAACGGGGTGGGGGCGTGGCATGGCGTTGTTAACGGTGAAATTTTTTTTTACCGTGTGATAAGAATCTCACGCGTTAACGCCGTTAACAGCCCAGCACTACAATATATATATCGATGTATTAATCATGTACCTATGATGCAGTTTAAATAGGAGCTGCCATTTAAAAAAAAATCAACAAACAAGCAACAAAAAAAACAGTGATTCCCAAATCAGAGATCTGAATGTAACATGTAGGATCAGTCCATTTACTCACTGCATGTAGAGAGTCAACACGCAGAGACCCGCTGATTCTCACGCTGACGTCCCCATAAGAGGTCAAGTTCACACTGCATTGCACTGGCACAGTCAGGGTATTGGTATAATTCTGCACGCACACACACACATACACACACACACAAACACACACACACACACATAAGCTTTGCTATGTTACTGTGCTCACATTTGCAGATCAGATACAGCTGCTTGTGGTGAGACTCTGGAACACAAAGCCCTGTTTCTCTGACATTGAGAGTTTCATTGCAAAACCTCCTTCCAGTGATACGAAGATTTTGCACAACTTAATGGTTTTTGTTAATAAAGCTGGTTGAAGATAAGAACCAGAACTACTAAGAATAAACTTTATTTACAGTTGCATTCATAGAACTCCAGGGACCACATTTTAAAAGGATAAACCACTTCTGTGGACTTTCTGCTTTCCATTACATAAAGAGAGACATTTTGCATGATAGATAACTGTAGTATAGCAAGCCTAGTACGGGCTCCTTGGAGACTAAATGCTTTTTACAAGCAGCGACATCACAAGATCGGCTTTTAAAATTATACAAAGCTCAAAAACCACCAGCATGAAAGAGCAGTGCAGGCTTTGGAAGCGTTGTCTGCTTGTGGATACAGAAATACACATGAGAGTAAGAGGTATTACCAGCCGTGACACGCGGGTCAGGTCCTCTGGTGATGCTCGACTGTGAGCTACATGTTGAGGAGGAATGCAGTGAATCCCATTTTCCTGGTGGCAGAATAAGAGTTTAGAGTTATTCAGGTACAGGAACACATATTAAAACTACAGATTTGATAGAAGTATTTTAGGAATGAATCTTGTAGCAGCCGTACAGTCTACCACTTTATTAGAAATCATTCTATGTAGGTCCACCTTGTGCTAGTCTGCCTCTAACCTTTCATCAGTGGTTAGTTTCTGACCACAGCACCACACTTGGTTGTTTATTTTTAGCTGGCAGAGCACTCTCAGCCCTCTCAGTGAGCTGAGCCTGGTACACTGGCACCACTACCACACACACAGCCATGTCACAACCAGTGTCAGTGCTGTACTAAGAATGGCCCGCCTCCCACATAATAGCTGGTTGTTGCCGAATCACTTTCTGAATCACCACTTTCCTGTTCACATTTAAAAAGACAACTAAATATTTTCATTTGCAAAGCCGTGCCGCCTTTTTTAAAGTGCTGCCCTGTGTGACTGCAAATATGGTCAGCCCTGGTTGCAAATCACTATCAGTAGGTGCAAATTTTTATTATGTGCAATAGTGTTACCATGTGCAGTATCATATGCAGTTTTCTTATTGGGTGCTACATAATTTCATTATCATTATCCTTTTATTAGAGTACCATTTAAAATAACACTACTTATGTCAATATTACTTATCTCTATTACAAGCAATAACATACTTGGTATAGACAACACCTGACCACTATTTGTGTTACCAGTAAATCACTATAAGTATCTGTAGTATTAACACTTGGGCATTTGTGTATATAAAATAGTGTATTTTTTGTAGAGTATTTCTGCAGAGCTCTTATTTGATTTTATTTTGACTTCATATTTGATGTTGTATGTCTCTGTATGTCTGCCCAGTTGCAACATAAGCGATTTCCTCTGGGACCAATAAAGTTGTCTGGTTCTGATCATCACCTGGTCTGCATGGAAGCCCTGGATCTGCAGGAGCTGATTCCCATTTTTTGTCACTTCAGGGATCATAATGTTCAGCTGTAGGTTTCTCACGGGGAAGTAGCCCAGGTTTTGGATCTGAACAGCACAGGAAAATATCTTTATTTTCACTATAAATTATGTATTTACTCCTATTTGCTCAGAGCTCAACGAATCTAGTGTAAAGTTCAGGAACAGGCCAGTCTGGCTCACTTGGAAGGTAAAGTTGAATGGCGGATGGATGTTCTCAGGCTTCTCCAAGGAGAGGTCACCTTTGAGCTCCCAGCGGGTTGGACTGGAGTCTCTGAGACAAACAGGGACGTGTAAAAGCAGGCTTTTCATTTCTCGTCCCAGCTGTTTGTTATTGAAGGGTAATTCCCACACATGCATGCCCACACATAAACTCAGTGACTGACCTTGTGAAGAGCAGGTCAGCCTCGTATCTCAGCGTGTAAAAAATGTCATATATGTTGTTGTGTAAAGCCACCTCCTCCCCATCACTGCAAAGAAACATGAAGCTTAGATGCATTCCAGCTAATTTACTCTTTTGGATTTATTTTCCACAAAGGTTCAAAAGGGTAGGAATGCTGTTTTGGGATCAGTTGGGATGTTTTAGCTCAGAGTTATGGCCATTCAAACTGAATCTTAGAAAATACAGTTCTGGGAATGGTCAAGCGAAACATGATTACGTGTGTAAATACTTTAGCTTTGTTCCAGCTCTTTACATCATTTTAGAGAAGCCTTCTCTGACTGTCTCTTTAACACACATCCACACACACGCACACGCGCACGCACGCACGCACGCACGCACGCACGCACACACACACACACGATTTAAAGGATACCCCTGCACTGAATCACAGAATATTTAACAAGTGATACAATTTGCTGACAAGTGATACAAGATTATCATTTGAATGCATTAGATTATGCAAAACCTACACCCACTGTTTGGCACACGCCATTATTAAAAAGGTCACTTCTGAGGTAAAAAGGATTGTAAAGATTTTAACACATGTTTGGAAGGTCTTGGGCAAGAGGTTATTCACAATGATGTCAGCTTTAATAGGAGAGAAGGGAGATTTAGTTCACTGGACAGTAAGCGTATACCCTGAAACCGTAGTTTGACTTATGCTGCTTCCTAAAGCTCCACACAAGGGCCAGTGGCATAACTCAAGCACTGACCATGCCAGACCACCTATTTCCTTAAGCCTCTGCAATTTGTAGAAATGGATATAATAATCATTGTCCCTTCCAAATATCCTTCAACCAACACAACTGAAGGCTTTTAGCTTGATCTAGTGGAGGAATTTGGCTAGAGTGGTAATAAGCTATAGGAAAGGAATACTTTTTTTCTCTATTGTTTGTTTTTTTATAATGCTGTGATGTTCACATTCCTAAGATTTCTTAGCACATATTGGAAGAAATGTGATAACTGGACATGTGATGATCCATTTGAATGAGAGTATATATGAATATGTTTAAAATCAGTAAAACTGCAATGAACTGACAAATGAGTGATGGGTGATACAAAAAAAAAACAATGATGGTTACCACTGCCCATATTAAACAGTGTATAAGCACACACTACACATAAAAATACACTAAACCGAGTCTTGAAAAGCACCATTAGTTTTATACTAACGTGAGGGACATTACCTGCTGGCTTTGAGAATGATCCGAACATAGTCCAGCAACACAGAACTACTGAACTCCAGCTCCAGGCGGAAGGTGACCTGTTGCATGAGAGACACAGGAGAAGGAAGCAGAAGGCAAAGTTGTTTGGCCGGTCTGCAAAACTAGTATGTTATACACTATACCTGATAAATATGACTGGATTACTGTGCACAACCATTCCAGGCACTGGTAGTGTTTAAATGTAAGTGCCTGCTGTGTGTAACTCTCCAGGAGGGCAGAACTTTCCCCTCTGTGTATGAAAGCCGCCAACAGCAACAGTGCGAGCTTAAATTGAGGGCTTAGCAGTAAAGCCTGCAATAACCTGCTGTAAGCCTGCAGCCTCAAAGCAAAGCAGCCACAGGCACCACTGAACACATTGAGAGCTGTCTTATTGATAATCATCATACATGCACACGTACATTATGAACTTGCTGAAATGCACAAATATCCACCCACTCACCAACACACATACACAACTCTGTGTTCATTTCAAGTCCACTAAACATAAAATATACAACTTGCAATGAACGCATATAAATGGGCTCAAATTCCAGTTCTATTTTGAAATTTAGTAGCAAACGAAATCAGAGTACCATGCTTTCCATTACACCAGCCTTCAGTAGGACCGACTCACATGTGGAAAGAGGTCTACAGTTCAACAGGCTTGTGTTTACTGTATTCTACCCCAGCCTGAAGGCTGGCTTTATAGGCACAGAACCAGCCTAATGAAGTCTTAACTTCCATATCCTGCATATACATCCAGCACAGACTCTCCTGATAATAGTAGGTCTCAGTTATCCCACAAGCACCTCAAATCTTCCTGAAAACTGTGGGTTTCTCTCCTGTGTCTCTGTAGAGTTCCTTCAACGCTACAATACCCAGTGGCCCGAAAGTGTCCAGATGCCTTTATTATTTTCATTTCTTTCTTAAACATTTTCCAGCCTCTCTTTATCCACTGTAAGTAAACAGGCAATTTCATTATTGACCTTCAAAGACTCTAAATATATCTAAATGACCTCCATTCTGACTGGCTGCCTTGTGTTGAAACTCATTCATACACATTACTGTAACACTCAACAAATTGCACATGCCATGTAACACCTACAAAAACAAAAATTAACAGATGCGTATGCCATGCATAATACCAAGCATCAGTTCGAGGTTTGTTAAGTTCTCTACCACTGGGTGATGGGAGAGTGGAATCACATTCTTTCGAATAATTTTGAGTTGTGAACCATAGTGGAAGGCTTCTGGGAGGATTAGAATCTGTTATCCACATGGAAATGATCTACATAAAGTTTGTTGTATTTTATGCTGTATTAGAACCTCATTTGTAGTTTATAGGGAAGTCAAACAGCATTTAAATGCATATTAGATGCATAAAACATGAAACTCTAGGTATTGTTTTATATGGGTATTGCAACAAAACAGGGACAATCCCTTGACTTTCGGACATACAGGAGAGGTAACCCCCACAATTTTCTGTGGTCATCCTGGAAGAAGGCGGTGTACTTTGATGTCATGGTGTAAAGTGAGTGTGTGTAGACTAGAGCTGTAAATGTACATGTATTCCTACCGAACCATCACGGTACATGGGTCACGGTTCTTTCGGAGAATACACGCTACAACGGAGAATACGTGATTGAAGTAATATGGAATCACAGATGGACCAAAAAGTATACAAACTATATACCTGGGTCGTAGTGTGGTGCAATAGTGCCACCTACTGGTGTAACACTTCTGCAGCCTTACATATACGTGAAAATATAAGCAAGAGTGTGTTTATTAATTAATACACTGCTGTTTATTTAAAATGAATAAAAACAAACCAAGCCTCATTCTTTAGAACTTTTTGTTGCTTAACTTTGCTGTATCATGAACCGTACCAAACCGTGACCCCAAAACCAAGAATATACCGAACCGTGACCTCTGTGTACCGTTATACCCCTAATGCAGACCCTGCTCACGCAGTCTAGACTTATCAGTCTTATCAGTTTCTCATCCAAGGGTTTAGCATTAGTGCAGCCACCGATAAAACATCTCCGTTAGTGGCGTGCGCACGTCGCATTTACTGCCTGTAGATTTACAGCTAAGCATTTGCTTGTTGGGCTGAACCCCCTGTGCCTTCACATAAAAGATACTGAGGCAAAATAAAATAAAGAGGTACTAAGTTTCCTCTCTTAGACCACTTTTTACTCAGAAGAGTGATGTAGCATCACTATATCACTCTTAAATACTGATTTCACTGAATGGAGCCATAATCACCTGGAATAATACTCCACTGATGCAGGGTAAACTTGTTGAATTTACTTGTATTTCCATAGACTAGGAAGGAGAGGACTGGCCATCAGCATTATTATGCCACAGGGGCAGTTGATATGAGTTCATTTTAGCTCAGTGGTTTCTAGCGCTGGTCCGAGAAGCCCCCCTGCACATTTTAGTGTTTTACCACTACCAAGACATTTGATCCAGCTAATCAACTGATAAACAATCTCATGTGTGTAAGAGCAATAATAAAGCACTAAAATGTGCAGGGCAGATGGACCTCTGGAACAAGACTGTGAACCGCTGCTCCCAATCACTGGAATGCATTGGAACACAATAGTGTGTGTGGTGTTTCGGCTTGTCATTACACATTTCCAAAAAAAAAAGCATCTCGTAATTAAAATCGTGCGCACATGCATGCAAACAAATTAATCACATGTGATTTCCATTCTGCTGTGTCCCTGTCCTGTAGCATGCTAGAAGGTTGTTCGGCAGTTACTGTAAGGATCTATGAAGCATTAGCGGGCTGCAAAATTAGCCACAGAAAATTTAGAACAGAGTTGTGTTTCCACATGGCAACCAAGGCCCCAGTTCACATATAGAGTAAACCATTAAAAGCCCTGCAGTCACGGTGGTATAGAGCTCATAATAGGCTGTCATTTACAAATCTAATTGGTCAAGACTGAACCACTAACTAATGTATACCAGATATCTTTTTTTTTTTCATCAAACTGAATATCGTAAGATCTGCAATGTTGCAGTAAGTCCTACAGAATACTGCCGAATCAAATTAGGATCTCCAGAAAAAATCAGAAGTTTGGGTATGTTCAGGTGATAGTGAGCAAAATGAAATTCTGACCAGAAAGTAAAGAATATGAATATATATAATTCACACCATTTTATCAGACGCTTTTATCCAAAGCGACTTCTATTCCCTACCTATAGGGGACAGTCTCCTTGGAGCAACTTGGGGTTAAGGGTCTTGCTCAGGGACCCAGTGGATGTATACTGAAGGTAGGATCTCTTGGTCTGGAGGCAAGTATCCTACCCACTGAGCTACCTCCACCCCCATATATAATGTCACGGCAGCATCATATATAATCATATTTCTCTAGGTAAAGTGAAAATACTCACTTGAGTCTTTGCTCTCATGAAAGGTGCGCTAACATTGCAGTGCTTCTCATTTCTCTGCTTGTCTCCACCACGACAGTCGATCTGTATTTCTGAGTTGTCCTACAGAACAAAAGGAGACCCTTCAACAACTTGTGCAGCGCTGATATGTTCCCAGACTTGTGTCTCATCAAGCAGTATTTAGATGGAAATCTACTCTGTTGTTCTGTTATATGAGTCACTTATGGAAGCCTGGACCAAATCTTCACACTCATCAGTCAGTCAGTCATCAGTGGCTGTCTTCACAGCTCTATACGTATAAGCTGTTTATCCTTTTTTTCTTTTTCTCTGGATGCACTTTTACCATTCAGTACTTCCATTTAAATTTAAAAGGTATTCAGATAGGTATTCCTAGTGCTGTACCTTTACTATTAGACTGGAGAAGCGCAGGTTTCTGGAGTATGAGATGTTCAGATGGGCTCCATAAGCATTTTCTCCCTGGTTCTCGAGACGAACATCCACTATCACCTTCCGCCTCGAAGCTTCTATAACTCTCTCGCTCACTTCAGCTGGAGTCGAACTTTTACACAAAACGCTGCCCGCACGGAATGCCTGGCCACAGAACTGCCTAATACAGACCAGAGAGATGGTATGAGAGAGTGCACTGTTTCTGTGAGTGTGTGTATATGTGTGTTTGTGTGTGTATGTGTGTTTTTGTATAGTGTTTAATCATACTTGCGATTGATCAGGTCAGTCTGTG
>JBBPDH010089347.1:0-20691 GCA_037974565.1 Clupeocharax schoutedeni | reverse complement strand
TATTCATTCTGTAGATTTATTACTGTATATTATATCTGCCCAGTATACTGTCTATTTTGTACTTGAGAGACAACATCTGCCAGAATCAAATTCCTTGTATGTGCTCGCTCACCTACTTGGCCAATAAAATCTGATTCTGATTCTGATTTAGGACCCCCCTGAACCATAGGTATTAATTTTATGGGAAGGGGGTGCAGTAATGTGTTCACTTAAATATTTGGAGAGGGGGGTGAATTTCAACATTTTTGAAGATTTTAACCTGTTGAATAACCAGGAATGACCCTAACATTTAGGTCATTTTTACTTTTGATCCAATGCAGTGAATCCAGTGTCACATCTTTGTACATTTTCTCCCTCGTGTTAATCAAGACATCAAAGGGTCGTATAAAAAGGTCTAAACGCTGAGAAAAAGGCTCCTCCCTTAAGTTACGTATTTAAGGGTTTCCAGTCAGCGGTGACACATCAGCGGCATCTCACTTATGTTTCCATGCTTGTCAGGAAGCGGTGCAGTTCACTCTAGGTCAGACAGTCTTTAAGCTTCGTAGTAAAAGGAAGAAGCGCTGCCAGAATTCAAATATGAGGTATGAATTGCTTCATTAAGACAATAGAAACCTAGTACGTGGTCTTCATCCTACATTGGTGCTTGTGTGGGTTGGAGTTGGCCTTTCACTGGTGGTGTGAGAGGAGGCCTGTCCTACGCTCCTAGGTTATCTACTGCTTTTCCATTCAGTGTAGCTCTGAGGTGTCCTTTTGAACATACGTGTGTTTATGTCTCTGTGAGGACCAAATATCTTCATGATGAAAGGAATACTGAGATCTGTACCAGTGCTGATATTTCGCTGCTTCTACATGCTGTTTTCTCCACAAATGCACTTTTTTAGGAAAAACTGAAGGAGCAGAAAGAGTGTTTTATTTACTGAGGTTATTGCAGGGTCAGGTTTAGGTGTAGGTGTAGTATTACTGAACTATACACAAGACAGTGTCTATAGCTATACCTGTGTGTGTGTGTGTGTGTGTGTGTGTGTGTGTTTCTAAGTTTCATATGAAGTGTGCTGTGTAGTTTTTGTTCTCGTTTGGCCTTCATGTGGTTGACCTGTTTTCACACTGTGCTTTCCAGCCCCACTGCCTGCCGACTCAAACTGACTTCACTATCTGACGTTTTTGACTTCACTAACTGATGTTTTGACATTTTCTCTCTCTCCGTGTTGCACCTCATTCCTCTCCCTGGTAAACACACTTGTTAGCAGCCCTGTCCGCTGTCGTCATCTCTTCTCACTTTATAATTCTCCTCAGTGCTTCCTCTGGGGTTTCTACTGCCTTGCAATTCCTTTTCTATTTTACTTTCTCGTGTGAGAGGTGTGAGTCCTGTTTCTCACCTCCACCACAGAAGGAGAACTCATGTGCAGTAGTGATGTATGATGCATTCTTTTGAAGCGATTCACAAGTCAAACCCAATCAGTTCTTTGGGTGTCTATTGAGTGTTTACAGCATTGGTGAGGTTAATTGAATAATCATCTCTCAGTATTTCATAAAGCATCATGTCATGTTTTATGATGAAGAATCAGCTACATTCATTTTTTCAATGCAGAAACACTGGACCTTGGACAGATTCCGGACTCATTAAAACAGATTGTGCTATTCAAGTGTAACTGGTGGCCTGGTGGTTAAGGAGTTGCCCCTGTGATCAGAAAATTGTGGGTTTGAATCCCAGGGCTGCTGGTGGCACCACTGAGGATCTCTTGAGCAAGGTACCGTCCCCACACACTGCTTCCCGAGGGTGGTATTCCTGGCTGCTCGCTGTGTCACTTGGTGAATGGGTTAAATGCAGAGAAGAATTTCACATTGTGTGCTTTGGTGTGGTGTGTTCACTTGTGACTATAAGGGGCCGCTTTAATTCATATTTAAAAATCACTGAATCAAAAGTTCGATTCAGCAACACTCAAGTGAACTTCCTACCGCTTGCCTGTGGTGATCACTGAAAGCTGCAGGAGGTTAACTATGCAGTCACTTCCCCCCTTCTAGCTTTTCTCTCTTCTTCTTTTGTTGTCTCAAGGTCTTCAGCATAACCGCACAGTGCTTGTCTTGCTAACTGACTGCTCAGACAAAAAAGGCCACAAACCAGTCAGCAGCAGGCTTACAACCTTTCACATACTATCATTACACAACTTTGTAATATTATTGTCACAGTTTACCTTCAGTGCTGCAGGAGCAGCTCCTCTGAGGACCAGCAGGAGTGCGCTCTCTGAGACGGAGGAATGGAGTTGATGCGCTGCAGGACCTTTCTGCTGGTGTTCACAGGTCAGTCATTAATTAATGTATATATAATGTATGATTTTCAGTTACTCCAGACCACTTAAACAGGACCACCAACATCCTCTAGAACAGGGGTCACCAAACTTTTCGAAACTGAGAGCTACTTCACGGGTACTGAGCCATACAATGGGTTACCAGTTTGATACACTAGAACCGAGTTTACCTAAAATTATCTAAATTTCATGTATAATAAACATGTTTTAAAGGCTTTTTTTTAGATATTGTCAATTAAAAATCTATATAATTCCAAATGTGATTAAAGAAGAATAGCAAAAGGATAAAATTAAATGTTAAATGCTATTTTTTGAACAGGTCCGGCGGTGACCGCTGAACATTCTGTGTGCTTAAAACGACCATTGTATATGATACGACCACTGAAGTCTTGCATAGTTGTTTGAAAAGCTTTGAATAAAAATAAAAGAAAAAAATAGAGGAAAAACAAGAGACTACAAATTTTAGTGAAGAAGAAAAAAATCGAAAAAATAATCTTTTTCACTATTATTTTTTTTAAATGTTTAAGAAAATATCAATTGGTGCTGAGGTTCATCTCTAGTCATTTGGAAAATAAAAAGCACTTCTGACCTTTTTGATGAGTAAAATGTTTTCTGAACTTTGTGATGACATTTTTTCATGTTTTCCAGTTTTCCCATGGACTTATTCTTCTCTGCTCTTGGTCACGGTGGGAAGCATAAATGGGAGCTACACGGATGCGCAACTGATCAAAATTATACCATTGGAGGCAAACGCATGTTCAGGATACACTGTGAATATCAGCTGCAATTATGATTCACCTAATATAACTAATCCTAGTGTCAAAATGAAGTGGCTTTTCAATGGAACATTTGTGGATGGTGAACATTATCATCAAGAAAAGGAAAATACTTCATCAATTCTCACTATTAAAGAAGTTACGGTAAATGACAGTGGATGGTATGTTTGTGAAGTTACTGAGGAAATTCCTATACTTCGGACCCAAAGGAGTAACAAATCTATTTTAACTGTCTTTGGTAAGTTCTCTTTCAGTGAGGAGTATTTCAGTTGTTTTTCAGGGATGTGGGAGAATCCAAAGAAGTTTAGAAAATGGTCCTGAATATATAAACAAATTTGGTCTGAACGTTTAAACATCTCATATGACCTGTGTTTTTATATGAAAGCATTTTAGTGTATTCTGCTTTACCTGTAATGGAGGGCATTTTTGAAATTAGGGACATTGTTTGAAATTAAGGACAAGGAATTTTTCACTCTTAGTAAAGCAATTTAAAGAAAACTTTTAGAATTTAGAATTCTTAGAATTCTTAGTTCTAAGTTTTCCTAATACTCAGAAGATATATATATCTGGACTAACCCAGATGTATTTTCATTTTCGTTTATGTAACCCAATGACTGTATCTCTATAATGCATGTCTCTTTTATTCTTTTATCAGATTATTCAACTACAAGCAGTGATATACGAACAGAATCTGTAACAGCTACACCAACCACAGTTTGTAGTAAGTTTTTTAGCTTTATGATTTGTATGCTTATTTGTGTATCCAATGCAAGCTTTTGCATAGTGACCTAAGGACCGTCTGTGCATGAGCTGGATTTGATTTTAACTGTGATTTGAAAACAGTGTATATAAGCTCTGTAAAAGTGTAGGACTGTAGGGCGGGTTTCCTTTCCAGCCCTGGAAAACCTCATACGTCACTCATTCTCTTCACTAAAATACATTTTTCAGTACATGCTTTGGGCAGGAAATAAAAAAAAAACAGAAGGGCAAAATGGGTCAGGTTCTCTAGGTGGAATTTAAGAGTGACAGGTCTACCTGTTTTGTTCTTGACCAGAAGATTAGTCACTTCATTTGTGTTCTTGTGACCTGATTTTTTGTTTATGAGTTAGTTTATAGCTGCCAGATGAAACTATGATATCAGTTGAGAGCCTGGTTTACTTTTTTTGGTCTTCAGATAAGTTACTTTGTAAGGAACATGGAAATGCAGAAGTGGGTGGTCTTCACAAGCGATTAATTGAAATATATTTAAATTAATTAAGCTGAGTTATTAGTGGCAGGGAAACAATTATTTCTTCGATGCTAGCGATTCTATCCTTAAAGATTCTGCATCGATACATATAACGGCATATGTGGGGTTTTAATATAGGCTGATGCAGTTATTATATAGAAATATTATAGTTAATATTACTATTACTATAATATTATTATTTTAAAATCACTATGTCAAAGAAGTCTATTAAAAATAAGTCAAGATACAAAAAGAATCACACTGAAATCACGAGATGCGTAAAAACATCCAGAATAAAACTATATTATATATTTTAAAGTGATCTTTCGGTCATACGTGAACACACCACTGCACACAGTGTGAACAGCACGAAATTCAACCTCTGCATTGAACTCATTCACCAAGTGATGCAGGGGGCAGCCAGGAACACGGCGCCCGGTGAGCAGTGTGTGAGGACGGTACCTTGCTCAGGGTACCTCAGAGGTGCCTAGCGGTCTTGGGAATCAAACCCGGGCTTTCTGGTCACAGGGCGAATGCCTTAACCACTAGGCTACCAGCTGCCCCAGCTTATTTATATAGTATACTTTTTTTAAAAAACAGGTATTCAGTGTTCTTCTTCTCTTTATTCCACCAGCAACAATTACAAGCCCTGTGTTCAAGTCTGATTGGTTGGTGTGGATGGCCTCAGCGCTGGGCTTTGCTGTGCTGGTAATAGCCATTGTTGTCATCTGGAGCATATTCTGCCGAAGACAAGGTACTGAATAATCCATTTAACTTATGCTTTGACAGATAGACTGAACATGGGTTCTTACATGCAGAGTACATTTTTTAACCTCATCTCCATCTGTCACATCTGTGGCATAGGATAACCTCCCAAACTTTACAAAACACATAAACACATTTCTTAATATCTAAAGTTAATGTAACAACATTTTTGTCTGGACTGATATTGGTCCATGTCTGTTGCTCCACTCAGCACACAGTCATGGTCAGCAATTGTGCTGTTCAATTAAAAAAAACACAACATTTGCTGAGCCATGCAGTTACAATAATTGTCTCCTGTCATTATTGTAGTCGTAAGTTATCTGGTTTTCTATTGTTTTTTTTTTCTTCCTAAAAACAGAAGAATATGCCAAAATAACTGCCTGTGAAAATTGACCGATGTGACATATTGAGATTGGGTTGAAAAACACTAATAGTTTTATTAAAAACATCATCATTTAGAGAGCAAGTGTAAAACATGAAGCATGATCACTGCGTGTGCTTGCATTTAAATCAGCCCTCCTGCACCCCAGAGCTAGGCTTCATGTTTGAGGTCAGATGTGCTCTTTCCTGGATCGTGATAGAGCGCTGAATGAGCGTGTAGGTGGTGTGTGGTTATGAAGACTCAGAAGTTACATGGAGATGACGATTTTAGATTAAACTAAGTGTCGAGATGTCTCTGTGGTTACAGTGCTTGTGTGTAGCATGTGAATGCTGTGCTGTCTGGCCTCTTTTCTAAGACCCTAACTTTGCAAAGTGCATGACTGACCGTTTGATAAAAGAGACAAGTACGACACAAACAGGTTTATCTTCAATCAGTGAACCCACGGAGCATGTTTTTCTTCAGTTATGAATACGTAAATCAGATATAACACCGATAAAGACCAGATGAATAAAGAGGAAATAGAAAACAAGAATAAATCTGATCCAATATTGTATCAGTTCATTAGTGAAATAACACACACACACACACACACACACACACACACACACACTGTGTAAAGGTTGCTTTTTAGGTGTGTATTTCTTCCTATGGAGTTTGAGAATAGTGTCCCATTTTTTGTCCCACGCACATTTAAGTAACGTCAATTACAAACTGTTTAATATAGTGGGTTTTTTTACAGAGTCAGTATCACCTGATTCTCAAGGTTTCAATATCAGGAAAAGAAGTAAATTCATCATATACAGAGTTATAGCCGCCATGTGTTTCATATGATGACTGCATTTTTATACAATATTACTTATAGCGTACATATGATTCCTTAAGTGTCATTTTTTTTAAACTGCTACCGCATTTAGCATTTTTTGTCATGATAGACAGCCTGGTCATCCCTGGTTTTACTTGTTATTTTTTAAATAACATCATGTTACATCAGAAACAAAGACAGTACACATATTATATTCTGCAAATAAATGTTTTATTCAGTTTTGTATTGTTTTGTTTTGTATTGCATTGAAACTAAACAAATACTTATATCTTCATTCAATATAATCTTAAAAGGAATAGAGTGTGCTAATATTAATAGTTAATACTATTAATATAGATGGTTCTTTAAGTAATTGTTCATTAATTAATTGTGTCATTACACTACATTGCTTATTGTGTAATTATAATATTAATTCTTTATAAATGTTAATTTTCTGTATAATGATCTGTATAATCTGAATAATAATTGTTAATTAATCTGTATAATGATCTGTATAATCTGAATAATAATTGTTAATTAATCTGTATAATGATCTGTATAATCTGAATAATACTTGTTAATTAATCTGCATAATGATCTGTATAATCAGAATAATAATCCTTAATTAATCTGTATAATCTTGCAGATGTTCACCGTTCATAAAGTACAGACACGTTCTTAAAGTACAGGCATACAGACCGGTGAAATGAAAGCAAATTGCGCAAACGTTTATCTACAATAATGATAAAGAATCATTTTGCCCACATAATTTAAATCCTAACTCACCTATGGATTCATGAAGGGAATCCATGGAACACTGGAGATGTTTCTGGTTGGAAAGATTTAAGAGACAAAAATGTTTGATGTCTTGAGGCCCACACTTTTACTGTTTTTCTACTCTTACACCCGGACTGGGGCTTCCCTTTGCATTTAAAGAGAATTATTTTGTTCAGAATTTCGGCAAAATTAAACTCCAGAGTGAAATACTTAATTCTAGAGAATTCTAGGTCAGAATAGTTCATGGTGGTGGTGATGGGAACCAAATATTTGAATGTTTCTAAAAGCTTTGTCTTAGAAAGCTTTGTGATGCATGATGCATTGTTGAAATGAACTGAATGAGTACTATTTTGGTTCTATAACAGTTTCGGTACATCAAGGAGCTGCAAGACAAAATAGAAAACATTTTTTAGATGTTTTAGGATTATCATCACATTAAAACTTAGATAACATACATGTTTGCATGCCGACAGTATACATTTTAATTCCTATCACCACTAAAATGAAGATGGGTTTCTCTAAATGGCAGCACTGCACATCATTGTTTTAATTATTTTATGTAAATGTCTTGCATATTTGGCTAGAACTGCTAGACGTAGACAGCGGGAATCCACCGCCATGTCCATAGACATGATGTACGACGCACCCAACATTAATGCCAACAATGGCCTCTGCAAACTTCACGGAGCCATCATTGAGCTCCAGTACTCACACCCAGATGGACTGTTTATAGTCAAGATATTAATCATGCAAATCCATCTGTTCTCCATCAATATATAGATTTTCTTACAGGGGGCCGAATGCTGGACTGTATTTGCGCTGATGTCCGTTGCTCTGGATAAGAGTGTCAGCTAAATGCCGTAAATGTAAATACATACAAAAACACTGTTGGTGAATTCTGTGCTGAGCCCCTCCACCACCTCAGAACTCATCTCTGATCCAAGCACAGAGGCCCCTCATCAGACATGCCAAGCTCGTTCTGAAGCACACAAAAATGTAGCGCCCAGGATCCATATCCTTGGACTGCTTTGAGCAATCTGACTGGGACATGTTTAGGGAGGCTGGCAGAACTTGCCGGAGTACATGGCTATATCACCAAGTGCATTAATAACGTTTCTATCTCTAAAACCATCACCACTCACCCAAACCGGAAGCCATTGGTCACTGTGGGTGTGCACACTGCTGAGAACTCAAGAAACTGCCTTCAAATCAGTTGATAAGGCTGAAGTTCACAGGACATCTCAACAGTCTAGCCTCAGTGACCACCATCCCGTCACAACGACACCCATCACCATGAAGTTCTTTGAAAGGCTCATCATGGGGTACATAAAATCACAGTTGCCCCCCTCACTGATGTCATCCCTGCTTAATAGATGATGCCATCACCACCACCCGTCACCTGGCCCTCACCCACCTGGATGAAAAGTACACCGATGTGAGAAGGTTGTTTATACACTTCAGTTAAGCAGTCAGCATCATCATTCCTCAGCCTGCTTCTAAGAAGTGATTATTCCACCCATCACTTGTAACTTTTCTGCTTGATTTATTTTAACATGTTTCAACTAATCACCTGTTTCTGCATTGTGGCGGCTGGGTGGCCTAGTGGTTAAGGCTTCCGCCCTGCGACCAGAAAAGTCCAGGTTCGATCCCAAAGACTGCTAGGCACCGCCGAGGTACCCTGAGCAAGGTACCGTCCCCGCGCACTGCTCCCCGGGTGCTGTGTTCCTGGCTGCCCACTGCTTCACTCGGTGAATGGGTTAAATGCAGATAATTGAGCAATTTCCTCCGGGATGAATATAGTATATAAAATAAATAAATAAAATAAAATAAATAAAATAAATTAATGGCACTTACAAAGTTACTCATCAGAAGCTTATATAGATAAACATCAAGGTAGACCAGACTCTTAGCTAATAACACAGTCTCACCTGGCAACTGTGCGCAAAAAGAAAAAAAATGGTCACAACATGACAAAAAATACTCTTCAAAGAACAAGGCAAGTAGACCACTCAAGACTGTAGAGGTGTCGTTACTAAATGTCATCAAAAGAACTTGACTCGCTGTGACCAAGTGTGGGATCAGGGTTTAGAGCAGAGAATGATGTTATATGAGGCTGGAACTGAAACCCATCCTGCTGTGGAGAAGGCACTTCCAGTCAGAAGTGAAACACAAAATTACAGACACTCTGAATTTCATCGTTTCCTTCCCCAAATAAACAAACAGATGAAAACGGAGCTAACTATCCAGCTGCCCAGGAAATACTCTATTTATTCTGTACTGCACATTCTCTGTCCTGTTGCTGCTATTGATGCTACATTTGCAGAGATATTTATTATCTGCCCCAGTCTTTGCATTTGTGCACCACTCTACAACTACTCTGCTGCTAAAATAGTGTTGTAATTCTGTATTCATTCAGTTGCACTGTATTTGGTCTTGTCTTATAATATTTGTTTGTTTGGTCTTGTGATATAACCATGGTACTATTGTGTAAATAGACAAACAACTACCTGACTTGGCTTAAATGTGCAGTGAGCTTAGAGTACCAGTGTTGAGAAAATAGCAGGGGTTCCTATTCCCAGTTCTGGCGACTCCACACTGTGCATACTTTTGTGTTGTGTCTCATCAAACACACTTGATTCAACCAATTAACAATTCATTGGTAGATCAAGTGTGTAAACAGTAGAGCATGGGGTCACCAGCAGAGTGTGAATTGTCCCGCTATATTTGGGGAGGTACTGCCTTTTTTAACAACAAAAAAAGTTAAAAACACCGTCTCCCCACCTGCATTTTTGGTCTCTTTGGTCTGTGGGGGGGGGGGGGGGGGTCCCAGGTCTGCATACCCCCTAATACCCCCCGTAATTTGAACCATGGTCACCAGGACTGGAATTGGAACCCCTGCTCTGCACGAGTCCTAATCAAAACATGCAGTGGTTTTAAGTATAGTTTGATACGAGCTTGTAGAGATCATCTGACATTGCTATCATCTTTTACATGCCTGGTGAGGCCAAAAGTTCACCAGTGACATTAAATAATTATGTAAACTAAGTAGAGGTTTAATAAACGGTGATACTTTCCACCTGCTGTAGCTTCTTGAGAGTCATTACAGGCTTTTTTCTTAGTCCATTATGTATCCTACTAGCTGCATAATGTAGAAACTAACAAAAAGTGTATGTTTATTTTCAGAAGCCCCTATTTATGAGAACACGCAGAAGAATCGGTCCCCGCGCCCGAGGATACCAGAGGAAAAGGGCAAAATGTGTAAACACACAGATACTCTGAAATCACACAACTATGTACGTCATCCCAGAGCTGGACAACTGAACCCCTAAAGTGCACCGTCCTCTTTGAACTCACAGCTGATTCTTTTTTATTATTAGCTATTCACTATGTGGTGTAACTGTCTGCCACTGGATGGCAGACTTTCTTCACGCAGGCTTTCTTCGGTGTAGTGGGACGTGAAATATTTCTGAAAAAGATATTCATGGCAAAATGAAAAGTTTTTTTCTTTAAAAATCATCCAAATGAACAAATGCGCTGAATCACTTTCACACAGCGATGCATTAATACATGTTTGTGGAGCTTAAAATGATACTGAAAAAGGGGTGAAATAATGTTTAAATGTAAATTAAAA
Organism: Clupeocharax schoutedeni; assembly: GCA_037974565.1. Taxonomy (NCBI): domain Eukaryota; kingdom Metazoa; phylum Chordata; class Actinopteri; order Characiformes; family Alestidae; genus Clupeocharax; species Clupeocharax schoutedeni. Next base: position 10,024 of record JBBPDH010089347.1, on the reverse strand, counting down.
TAAATGTAAAATATGGAAATAAAAGATTGTAGTTGATATTTTAACAGTAGTTTCAGTTAACATATTATTTATTTAAGGTACCCGCATGTTGTGTATTTTGTTTACAAATTCATAGAACAACCATCATATGTTACTGAATAGGCCACAAGCAGCCAAACATGAGAACAGTGCACTGTTGAGGGTGTATAGTAGTCAAGGGTGGCACCCAGTGGATTACCCCATAATGGCCTGCAGTGTTTGTTCTTTTTATTGCATGGCTGGATCAGACTGGATTCATCAATTCACCAGAAGTCTCAAGATCAACCGGATATAACTTTGTTTAAGTAAACTCATTGCCTTATGCTGAGCCCAAAGTTAGCCTGTTAACGCATGATTTAACGCTGCTGGAACGTGGTGGAAAGGCAGGGGTGAAAAAAAAGGTTTTATGTCCTCCTCTCTTTGGCCAAATGGCAGACGAATCCAGAGCCCATTCTTGAGTTAGATGAAAAGCAATTTTTACCAAACTTAACAGAACATATTTTAAGAAAATCTAAAATATCTGTGTTAGTGATGGATTTTACACTTTTGAGGATAGAAACAGCTAAGAAAGGGTTCTATTCAGTTAACTTGATTCCCTGGCTGGGCATCTAGGCTGAAAAATGGGAAAAATTTTTTTATTTAAAAATGCTTGCAGTGGCAGCATACAGACATTAGTATTTAATAAAACATCATTGGTAAAGCTCAATATCTATAAGATCAAAGGCTGCTTGCTGTAGTAGGAGATTAGGGTTTAGGGATACTAGGTCCCCTCTGAATATTCTAGAGGGGATGTAGCTAAAATTAAAAACTGAAATGAACTGAATAGATGTGCATTTTTAACAATAGGAGTGGGTATTTTACCTTTTTTGTGTCATAATATGATCATTTAATTTGTCTCTCTTCCTGTTTAATGCATAATACAATCCAACCTAAAAGATACACTGAAAAATATAACAGGGATAGTGCAGATGAGATTATATTTCAAAATGCTAGCTAGATTTTAGCCTAACATAAATGCAGAAAAGATTTGTCAGTGGCCATATATTGTGTTTTGAATGAAAGCATTGTGAGATAAATTCAAAATCTTAGACTGTCATCCCAGCACCCACTTTCTGAATGTCTGCTCTAGATGTCATGTTGTAAAGGAGACTGTAAGACACTGCATCTCATTTTCTCTGCTGGAATTTTTTCTCTCTATAGCTAAAGTACTTCAAAGTGTTTTCCTGCTGGGAAGGGCATCTAAGAGGGCATTTCATGTGTTTTTTTGCTATTGTAAGGGCTCCTATATGGCAGCACATCACATTTCTTCACAACTCCGCAGCACATTTTATTCAGCGATGGGCACTTCTTCATTTGAGGAGTGCCTATTTGGTCACTTCATGTTTTGTTCATTTGTAGGAGTATCCCACACAGCACTACATCCCAGTTTTTCTACTGGGAAGGGCACCCTTTGGGAATGTCAGATTTAAACTACTGTAAGAACACCTTTGTAAACAGCACTGCATCAAATTTCTCCATTAGAAGGGTGCTAAATTAAAGACATTGTCTTGCTCTAGAAGGTGCATCTTTGTATGAAGGACCACCTTAAAGGGCACTCAATCATTATTTTCTACATAAATGGTAGCCAGTAGGGTGTTTCCTCTCATTTTTGCCACTTTTTCAGGCAGTTGTATCTGAGAGTGGGTACTAACCCTAACCCTAACCCCCCCCCCAGCTAGTTGTCTTATTCTTTAACTAAATTATTCCTATAATAAAAGTTTAACAACCCATTGATGTTGCATGGTAGCAGTCAGGATTTGCTGATAAGTCCAATAATTATATGGTGTATTTATACAATGCTGGGTATAGGAGGGAGAGAACACCAATGGATGAAAACAACACAAAATAATGAATTCTGACTGATGAGATGAGAGAAGCAGCCCTGCACTGCAAAATAGTACATAGTATACAAACATTAAATTATGAAATTGAACCAATGCATCAATAATCATCCTCTCTTCAAATGCAAGCATGCAAAACATTAATTTGTGAAGCTGATGCTCTGTCAGATAGACTGACTTACACGGGAAAGAAATCAGCAATCCAGACCTGCTCTATAATGTTATCCACTACTACAACTAGAACACTAAATAGAAAGCTGTAGTTTGTGGATTCAAATCATATATGCTACTATGCATTCTTATTGATGAGATATGTGAAGGGTGGTTATGGGGTTCACTTTTTCTTTTCTTTTTTTCTTGTTTAATTTTACTTTATTTGTATGAATTTGTTCGTTTGTTTGCTTTTTTGCTTAGGGGCCCCTAACAAGCTTTGATACGCTGTGAGTTTTGTGAGGGTACAACTTCTAGGAACAGTAATCAGAAAACATCTGTGGAGCACAGATTTGCTATCTCAGTTTAAACATGTGCCTGGCAGGGGTGTCTATAAGACTAACCAACAGCTAATAAAAGTCAGTAAGAAATTTTGTCTTCTTACTGACTTTTATTAGCTGTTGGTTAGTCTTATAGTCTTGCCCCTCTGAGTTCAGAAGGGAAAATCTAAACAGAGAGTAGGTCTAACAGGAGGATTTAGTGCATTCAGCTAGCCAATCAGAGAGCAGGGAAGATAATTCAACCAAAGATGGGGGGGAAGGTCTCAGATTCAATCTCAACTAATCAGCTCGCAGGGTGAATATTAACTAACCAATCAGGGCACAGGAGGGAGAATTCCAGTGGACAATTTGTTTGCAGGACGCATTATACCAAATAATTTATCTGATTGCAGGACTGATAATTCAGCTGACCAATCAGAGTGCAGGATGGAAGATTGACTGTGGGACTGAAATTTAATTGATACATTAATTAAGCCAACTGATTTGCCTTAAACTGTTTCATGGCTTGGAATGTTGGCATTCTCCTGTCTGGCCTTCAGTTTGAAATGATTAATAGTACAAACACTATATGGACAAAAGTACTGGGACACACTTGTGAACGGTTTAGTCTTAGTACTTCATCATCCCAAGACATTTTCCAATTTTGTGGACACAGTTTTGGGAAGAACAATTTTCTATTCCAGCTTGAATGCCCCCAAAGGTCCATAAAGACATGGTTGGATGAGTTTGGTGTAGAAGAACTTGCCTGGCCTGCTCAGAGCCCTGGCCTCAACACTATCCTTTGGGATAAACTGGAACAGAGTCAGGGCTTCTGATTTCATTAATGCTCTACAGAATGAATGGACACAAATTCCCACATAAACTCTCTAAAAATCTTGTGGAAAGCCTTCCAAACAGAGTAGAAATTGGTATAGCTGCAAAAGGGGGAAGAACTCGATTAACGTCTACGTATTTGAATTAATTGTAATTAAAGTCCCCGTTGGTGTAATGGTCAGGCGTCCCAATACATTTGTCCATAGAGCGTACTCGACTTTCTTTGACTGGACAGCTAATTTTTACCTAGTGGCGGTCGCTCCCTTCAGTCAAGGGAACAAGGGAACATATGAAATTGTAATGGGGCTCCTGGAGAGCTACAACAGTCGAGCACAGCAATGTGAACGACTAACACCTGGAAGCCAAATCGCCATTTGGTCGCCTGTGATCTTTTCTCTGCTTTAACCACCACGCTGAGTCGTAAGACTGTGACCACGACCAGTTAAACAACTATATATGGGAGCTTAATCCGCGTTTTACAGTTTTTATCATAGTTTTATGTACTTTCCGTACAGGAGGCTGGAATTGTTGCACAGGTGAGTACTTTGTTTATCGTGTTCCATGTATCACACTGATGAATGTAACTCAGTAAACGGCTCTTGTTTTGTTTTCGTTTGGATTCGTAGAAGCTGGGCGCGAAGTTGGCTAGTTTAAGCAGGTTTAAGAAGGATTTGACGTGTTTGTTGTGCTAATGTTCATTAACTGATCAGTCAGCGTTTAGTAAATGTCGACCACAGTAAACATTTTAGTCAGAAAACTCGTGTCCTTTCTCCCCTTAAGTACCTGATTGAGATCAAGGTGGGCTGAGTAACCTGTTTAAATGTTTCCTGCAGAAGCAACACAGGGCATGGATTTTTTTTTATTTTACCTCTAAAATGGCCTGAACCCGGTACGTAAAACACGTTTTATGCACTACATGAATTGCTTTACTAGTAATACTATTGGCGGTGGTGGAGGTAGTAGTAGTGGTAGTAATACAGGTGGTAGTAGTGTTAGTAGCTGCAATAGAAGTGGTGGTAGTATTAGTAGCAGTAGTAATTCATGTGGTTGGTGTGTTCGTAGTATTAGTAGCTGTATTGGTAGTAGTAGGGAGGGGTGCTGTACAGGGGTTTGGGAATTAGAACCTTTTCAAGGGCCCAACACTTATAGGGGGTCCTCAAAAACACTGAACACCTGAAAGAAAATATTGTATAATATTGGAGGCAGAGTCTAATATTGTTCCATTGCATCCAGGCGTGCATTCCACAGCAGAAGTATTCGTGGTAGTAGTAGTAATATTTTTCAATGAGTCTGGGGGAATTTATGAACCATTCTGAGTTAGTAAAAATAGGGGTGGAATGGCCAAAAAATAAACCACTAGTACGACTTTTATTGAAAACATATTAATAGGTATAAATATTCTTCTGCAGAATTTCACTCACTGCATATTAAATTTCATTGAGTAGACTGATTATGCTGTTATGCATCATGCAGTTGGTCCAAATTCCTTAGAAACAATTACAGTATTCCTAGGAAATCATGCTGTGGCTCTGTTTTATCACTTTGATGTTCATATTGTATGTAGCTTGACTTATACGTGTTTAGGGTGTCTAGTTGCATGCTAATATAGTCTTCAGAGACTGGGTGAAGCAGAAAGCATCCTTTGGCATATGTACCATTTGGCCAGGCTTCAGTATTGACAGTCCAACACAGCCACATTTGTGGATGCACATGCTTTCCCCTGAAATTCAACGCAACAGTAGCAGTTCCTTGTTGCATTCTGCATTGTCAACATTGAGTGACAAAACATTGTATTGCCATTTGTCATGTTTTCTAACTGTAACAGAAGTCTGATGCTCTTTTCCTATGTGTTGTTCTGTCTGGGCAGGTTATGGGTTGATCACTGCTGCTGGATTGTTTTAACCGGTAGGACACACTTGATTTCATTGTTTTCATTCAAAAGGTTATATCATATTATACTGTATATTGTGCTATTTCATTCTCACCCCTAGCACCTATCTTCTTCTCTTTTTTTTTTTATGTAGAACCCTCTGTTACACCTGTTACGTTTTTGTTTATGCCTGCATCATATTTCATTTTTATCTTGTACATTATCACAACAATCTGTTGTGCTTGGTCAGTCTGTATAGAGTGGCATATTATGCATGTTTGCACACCAAGACACATTCATATGTCTAGCAAACAATGTAAACCCGACTTTTTACTTGAATGGCAGAATTATTTCTTCTTTCATCCATGTACTATTACAAGAACAGTGCTCAGCAGCTGACAGTGTTAGTCAGTCTTATCTTTGTTTTTTCTGTTTTTGTCCTGCTCAGACTTGTCTGCTTGTTATGCCGTAACAAAAGAGACTTTTTTAAAGAGCAGGTCTGTCTGCTTGTTATGCCGTACACACCCCCACCTACACTTCATCTATGTTATCTAACTTTGGCCTAATGTGAATAAAATTAGGCTCCCGCCCAACTTTTAACTAAGGACAAAGCCTTTGATCAAAAAGCTCTGAACTTCAAAGCTAACTGATATCCTCACCTATAGAAGCCTTGATTAAATGAAAATTGTAGTATATATTAGTATAGTATTAGTTTTTTTTAAATTTTTTATATTTAATCAGGTTATCACCGAGATTAGTGAGGTGACTTGAGTTTTGAAAATTGAACAATTGGAAGTTTCGTCAGACCTGCTCTCGCTGTACTCATAAATGCCTCTTTGGGATATTTTACATAAATTCTTTATATGAACATGGTGAGAGGAAAAATTACACGACGAATACATGCCTTTATCTCAGTGTCAAATAAGAATCCGTACATAGTTGACATGCTGTATGTATTTATGTACATTAAGGTCCATGAAACTAGTTCTTCCAGCTTTATGGAAAAGTTAACCAGTTGTTCTTGAGTTTATGGACCTAACATGTGCTGAGTGTTTCAGCAGCGTGACATTTAGTTACACAGTTGCATGAGCAAAGTCAGCTGATCCTGAACCTCACATTTTGCGGTGACTGTGTTGTCATTAGGTGTAACCACAGGGTTATTTCATGTTGTATGGTGTCTACATTTTTTAAATGTGAAGAGAGGCAGCTTTGAAAAATGTGTTCCGAGAGTTTCTGAATGCTTGGAATCATGAAGTTTTTGTTAAGGAAAGTTTATAGTTGATGCATATGGAGAGCCAATTTTCCCAAAATAAGTATGCCTGGTTCGCAGTAAGCATCAGCCCTGTTACACCTGACTGTAAGCCTGAACTCTACTACGTTTTCATTTGTTGGAAGGTTTGGAATAGCTCCGCGAACACTTAGTGTAACCCTTTATCAACGTGCAAAATTTACGACACTTGAGAATCACATAACTCAATGTAGCCCCATATTAAGAGGCAGTCTTGCTATTGCAAATATTTTCTTTGCCAGAAACAACAGTGAGGTGTCTTTGCTTGGCCTCTGGCGTGCCCCAGCTTGTCCATCCTCTTGTTTAAAGTAATAACACAAACCAAGCATGCAGTCAGGTCTCACTGCGTGGAATGGAGGAGCCATGTCATCATCCTGAACAGAGCATGGATCTGCGTCTTATGGTGAATTGTCCTTTAACACATTGATGCCCTGTTGGAAAACAGTGACTCACTACAGTATTCCAGGAATTGGGCACATTGTTGTGGGAGGTCTGAACATGTGAGGAGCTGCAAAAGTATGTGAGTCCTGCCCTTCAACTACCTGTTTATTCCTGTGGTGCACTGAAGATTTCTAAAGAAAATATCTTTGCATATTTTCTTTTCTTTGTGGCTTCGTTAATTACTCATTTAGCTAAATTCAGACACTCCTTAAGAAAAGGCTACTAATTGAGTTTTGGGTTGGATGTTTGGTTCCAAGAGGAAACACCTTTCTTTTTGAGGTTCTTCAAACTTTAAAAACATTCTCCACTTCTCCTTTACCTATAATGCAGATTTGTGCAGAACAGATTTTCCGCAGTCTAAATCTTAAAAAGTGTCATGAAATCCAATCAGATTCAAGCCTCCTTTGTAGGTGTTTTCAAAGCTGGTGTATCTTTGGACATAAGGTCAGGAGGACTAGTTGGGTCAGATTTCTTGCGGTGATTTTACTGTAGCTGAAATATATCCTGACCTTTCTGCTAGTTATAGTGGTTGATGGATGTCAAGATCTAAGTGCAACATTTAACTATGACTACAGTTTGCCCATACAAATGGAATTTTGCCAGATGTGGCCGGAATATGACACTACTGTTCCTATGAGATTATATAGTATATTGTAAATTTCTTGAAGTGTTGCCTTATTTTTGCCGCTATCATCCACCTCTAATGTCAAATCTGTGCACTGTAACATTATTTATGGTTGAAAATATCTTCCAATTATTTATGATATTTTGTAGATAATCCTTTATTACTCTAGGAAAAGGCTAATTGGTGCAGTTCTGTGAGTTGGGATTGGAATTGGGGTCTCACTAGAGGCCTTGGGATGGGCGGTCCCTTTGGTGGTAGCGAGGTGGAAAGCTGACAGCTAACAATAACAGGCTTGTTATGATTTGTAACAGCTTCGCTTCAAGCAAAGGTGTGCTCATAGCTTGTTTTTCCTGCTTTTTCCCTCTTTTGCTCTCTGCTGATTATGGGTGAGCCTCTCAAACTGAACACCTGAGTGCTGTAATATAAATTATCTGAAGGACTTGTATGTGGGGATGTGAGGTTCTTAAAAAAAAAAACCACTTGACAATTCGTGAAATTATGTATACAAAGCTTTCCTTAATACACAGTGGTGTATATGTGGCCAACATATTTGTTGTTGCATTTGTCAATTACAAATATTATGGCTAGCTTTTGCTCCCTACATGCATCAGTGAGCATTTACGAGTTCATTTGTTGCTCTTATTTGCACCACTTTTAGTAGGAACTCTCTGAACTGCATACTCACCAGTGGTCTAGTGGTTAGGGAGTTGTGATCAGAAAGTCATATGTTCGAATCCCTGAACTGCTAGTAGCACGTCTGAATAAGGTAGTTCCCACACGGCTCCCTGGGTGCCCACTGCTGCACTTGGTGAATGGATTCTATGCAGAGAAGAATTTCATGCCGTTCACTTTGTGCTGTGCTATGGCATGTTAATGTACGGCACTTTAGAAGACCTGCAGTTTTGAAGATGTTCTGACTCAGTTGTCTAACCAACATAATTTGGCCATTGTCAAAGTCGCTTAACATGCCTGTTTATTTTGCCTAATGGATTATTTGTCTTGATTTGTTTTCAGATGTAGATCGCTGAGTAAATGCACACCATGGATGGAACAAAGCGAAGAGGTTGAAAGCCCATCATTCCATCATATCTGTCCCAACTGCTGCCCTGCAACGCAATGGATTTCCCTTTTCAACTACACAGAGGCAAAAATGACAGACAACTAAGCTGGAGACTCATCCCAACATAGTCTAGATTGTTACTGGAATCATGACAATGTGCTAAAGAGACTTCTCACACTGTGTGAGAGTATTTTTGTGTTGATTGGTGAGCAGAACCCAAGAGACCACGCTCCATGTCGCGCCATGTCCTCTCCTCTCTTTATCCCAAACATCCTGTGCAACTTGCTGGTTGTCTTAACCTTCGCCATTTTCTGTACTCCAGACAGTGTTCCTCGAATAAGAGTCCCATACGAAAGTAAGAAACAGTCTTACACTAGAACTGTTTGCTTTGTCTGTTAATTTATTTGTGGCAAATTGAGATAATTTACCTATTCATGCTCCACCAACAAACATTCTCATTTATAGCTGTTGCAAGGTTTGGATGAGCTTTGCAGAGTGTTGGCATAAACTTAGCTAATTTAACAGGATGTAATTGATAGTATGCATTTTATTTTACACTTTTTAAAAAGAGAAAAAAGAAAAAGGTGGTGGCAACTGACCTAGGAGTTAGGGAGTTGCCTCTGCCATCAAAAATGGGTTTGATTCCCAGGACTGCTGGGGGCACCACTCAGGTACCTTTGAGCAAGGTACTGTCTGCGCACTGCCCCCCAGACGACATGTTATTGGCTGCCTGCTGCTTCACTTGATGAAGGGGTTAAATTCAGAGAAAGTTCACATGGTGTGTGTTGTGTGTTCATATATAACAAATGGATACTTTACTATTTAATAGGGGTGTGACGAGACGCATTTCCCACGAGACGAGATACGAGACTTTGGCATTTTTTAAAAAAGAAATCCTCAATGTTTAAATATATAGCAAAAATAGCCTTTTATTTAACTTAAAAACACAAAATGCAAAAAATGCATGTCGATTTTGAAACCAACTTCTATTTTGATGAATGATATGCAGTAATAACATGTAAACACTGCAAAATATTTTACCACAAACTGTCAGGCAATTAATTGCACAATAAAAGTATAAATAAACATAAATAATAAACAACACAAATATCCCTTTACGTGCATTAACCATAATTAGTGTAACTATCAAAGTAGTGCTGTCTTAAAACTCAGAGTACAAAACAATGAACAAAATTTTCTTAAGCAGGAAAAAGAGCTCAGACCTAGGTAATGAGATGTGCTCCCAGAACACAATATCTTTTTAAACAGTTTAATACATCACCCTTAAAGAAAATGTAAAGATAAACCAGAGGTTTAAATACGGAAAAGTCGAGAGAGAGAGATATACAGAGAAAGAGAGAGAGAGAGTCGCGTGCACCGGAAAAGTCACGAATGAGGGACAGAGAGAGAGAAACACGCGCCGGATCCGTGTGCTTCAGAACGAGAGAGAGATACAGAGAAAGACAGAGACACGCGTGAGGGAGAGAGAGAGAGAGGGAGAGAGACACGCGCTCCAGATCCGTGCGCTCCAGAACAAG
>JBBPDH010089044.1:0-20697 GCA_037974565.1 Clupeocharax schoutedeni | reverse complement strand
GTCTCGTCTCGTTCTCGTGGTAAAATCGTCTCGTCACACCCCTAGTCATCAGCGTAACCAATAAATAACCACATACATGGCCATGTCATTTAGCAGGTGTATTTATATCACTACAGTCGGGGTCCTGAGGGGTGGGTATCCAGTACAGTTTGGTAGATTCCCTCAAACTCAGCCATTAAACCCCGGCAATTAACAAATGAGTTGAACCAGGGATGTTAAAGCAGGGAATTCTCCAAACTGTGATGGATACTGGCCTTACAGGACCTGAACTGGGCATCCCTGCGCTGGAGTGACGTGGATGGAGCAGGACTACTATTACTGAGGGAGCTCCAATTAACATTTTTAAAATATTCATCCTCAGCAGAAAGTCATGCTATATTTTAAACCACAGTCACATGTCTAATTCACCTTAATAAAGAGCTTTGAGGGTGTGTTTCAGAAATAGATTTGGATGACCATTGACTTCTGGTGTTTCTTAGCAAAATTAGCCTCACAGTTCTAAAATGTGAGGAAAAATGTGGGCTCCAAGCATGACTTGGACACTTATCCCATTTAAGTAGGGCTATATAGAAGGAAAAACACTAGACTCTGTAAACAGCTGTTTGACCCCCATATTTGTCATTACTGGCATATCCAGATTTTAATATTTTCTGTTTATAGGGAAAGTTCAAGGAGCTGGGCCTATCAAACTATGCCTCCTGGGAAGTGGCTGAAATCTGTTGCATCTGCAAACACAACAACTGGGTGTTTCCCACAGTTTACCAGGTAAAGAGAGCATAGAGACAAAGAAGTCCAACATAAGCTTGGTATGCTGGAGCATTAAGATTGTCCTTCACTGAAAATACTGGGCTTAGTCCAATCCCTGAAAAACAGGTGTGTCCCAATACTTTTGTCCATACAGTGTATAAAATGATCTGTTTAACACAGGTTTTTAATCTTTCTTTCTTTAAAGGGCATGTACAACGCCACCACACGGCAAGTGGAGACAGAGCTGTTTCCATGCTTGCGCCACTTTGGCATTCGCTTCTATGCGTACAATCCTCTCGCAGGTACAGCACTGTTTGTGTACAATACTGACCTATATGGTGTCTGTTTTTGAAGTAAGCTGGACTCTTTCGTCTGTGCAGGGGGTCTCCTCACTGGGAAGTACCATTATCAGGACAAGGAGGGAAGCCAACCTGCAGGGCGCTTCTTTGGAAATAACTGGGCTGCTGCCTACAGAGACAGGTACTAATATAGTTGTTCTTTGGGTAGTCGACCAGCCATAAAGTGTTAAATATATGTAGCAGGTCTCAGGATTGGTAGGGTGGTGGGCTGTAGAGGATTCCGGGGGCTGTTGGGATAATATCATCAGCTAAAATGTGATTTAACATAGTTTGTTTTGAAGTAATTCTTTGAAGAAAACATCCTGGATTGGCTCAGAATTTTTAAATGCTGTTATCAGTATAAAAAGTGGTATTGTGCCATCCCTTTATAACATTCATGTGTAACTGTTTTAGATACTGGAAAGAGAGCCATTTCTATGCCATTGATGGAGTCCTGAAGGCTCTTGAGGCAGCATATGGTTCACAGAAGCCAACCTTAACCTCAGCTGCCATACGCTGGATGTATCATCACTCTCAGCTTCAGGTAAGGGTTTCTCAACCATAAAAAGCTACCAGGATTACAGCTGGTCTGACTGTGTGTATGCCATGTGATGGATTTGTGACCCTTTCCAGTGTTTCTTCAACTTTTACGAGTTCCAGCATTCCAACAACCCTAATTAGGATAAGCACCTCCGAAAATGAAATGAAAGAAATAAGGAGGGTGAAATTAGAATAAACAAATGGAATACCACAAAAAGACAGGATGGAATGAACACAGTGCGATTAGAGAAAAAGAGAGAGTGGGGAAAAAACACCAGACCTTTAGGACAGTTGACGTTTAGGTGAATATAGTATTATTACAGATACTGTATTTTAGCAGCAGAGTGGTTAGGTGGGCAAAAATGCAGACTGGAGGCAGACAACAATTAATAATGGTGCAAATAACTGCAGGGCGGCGGATGTGTGTTATATAATAAATACAGGGTGTTTCCAGTGTCAGTTGGATTTGTTGTTTATGGCAGAACGGTTCAGTGTGTATGAGTTGTGTTAGAAGGAAAACGTTCAGCTGTGTGTGTGGATACAGTTTGTTTCAGTTCTGATTGAGGAGTTTATTGAGGAGTCTGATGGCCTGAGGGAAGAAACTGTTTCCTATTCTGGGAGTGGAGGCCTGTATGCTATAGAACCTTTTGCCAGGAGGGAGAAGAGGGTGTGTGAGGTGTGCTTTGGACTGGTGCCCACCTTTTTCCTTATGAGTGCTGACATAGGTTCCAGCATTCCCACAACCCTGGTTTGGAAACTAGAAAACTGAATGAATGAGATAATGGGGGTAGACTAAAACACTGCCCCGTTCAATTAGTGAGTTTGGCTACTTTAGTGTGCTCCTACTGCTAACTCAGGGGGTCAGTTGTGCAAACACGGCTTCATAATCCCTGGAGCAGATGCACAAGCTGAATGTGACCATGTCCAGTACCAGTCACTGGATATAAAGGGTATAAAGCCCTAGAAGTATTTGGAGGTTGTCAGTTGAACTGGAGTGATGGGCATCAACTGAATATGTGCTGGAGCAGAGTTTATGACCCAGCATCGTTGTCTGACTCCTCTTACAGCCATAGACGGTCAAATCCTGACAACAGTGTTCCAACATCTAGAGGAAACCCTTCTCATAAAATCCTCAAATGTTGAATGGCATGAAAGATAACACAGGTCAACAAAAAATGTTTTGTAATCATCAGAAACCACAACACACTTTTCTAAAAAAGTTTTTCATGCTGATTTCAGATCAGTTTTTTTTTCAGTCAGATCAACTTTCTGTATTATGAGTAATGTTAGATTTGCAATAGACTTGCATGCGTTTATTAAACCGCAGGCACCAAACAGTAACTGTTACATTTCAAGTCAGACAGGCCACACTGTGGCATAGTTATAATGATCAGTGTCAGTCAGCTACCACTGTTTCTTCAAAAATGCTTATTATATATAATGATATATGCTATTATACTATCATGCAATATATAACTAGCTTCATCATAAAAAGTGTACATGCAGGACAAACTAAACAGATGAAATCAGTATGAAAAACACCACAAAACCCGCAGGAACTGATCTCTGATGATTTTGACCTGTTAACCTGTGTTATGGATGGAGTGCCATCACTTCAACAACACAAGAACACTTCTCCACAGCCCAATGATGGAGGGCTTCATACCCCTCCAGTTGAAAAGGTGGCCAAAGGGTCAAGTGCAGCTTCTTCAAAATTGTCATTTGACAAAATGATCAGTTTTATCTTGAGCACTCTCCTGGGTCTGAGAGCCCTCTGGGTTTTTTTTCTCCAGGGCGACCTTGGCGACGGCGTCATCATTGGGATGTCCTCAATGGAGCAGCTTCAGGAGAATCTAACAGCAGCTGAAGAAGGCCCTCTAAAGCAGGAAGTCGTGGATGCTTTCAAGCAAGGCTGGGACCTGGTGGCCCACGAGTGTCCCAACTACTTCCGTTAGAACCTGACAGTTTAGGAACAAACCCTTTAATCTTCTAAAATCGTTTTATTTTTCCAAACAAAGAAATCTTGTAATTTTATAAGAACAGATGACCAGTTCCCCTAAGAATGAAACGCATTTGCCAATAACTCCATAATTGTTGCTGATAACACAAAGCAAAGTTAATCCTTTTTTACATTCAAAGACACACTTTGTTGTGCATGTAATATACATTTGTGACTTCTGAAAACTGTAAAGCAAAGCACTAATCCAATGGCATTAGGCTTGGATCTCCTCAGGAGTTTGCACTTCTCTTTGGAAAGAAATGCTTGTATATGATATTCTATGATCAGCAATAAATACAGAATTATTTTCCAAAATATATTTGCTTGACAGTCACAGAACCTCAATTGCAAATCTGTGGTTAGGGAAAACCACACAACAGTTGCTTATGTAATGTTTAACAAGGTATATTCAGAAAAGTATGTACAATACAGCCATGTACAAATCTGAACAAAAATAACACACAACTGGGTTAAATGTCCCAGTTTGCAGAAGTCCAGGAGAGAAAAAGTCCATCGCCCACTTAGTCCTCTACTTTATTCACTCTCCTCTCCATCATCGTCCTCGTCTTTCTCCTGGATGTCCTCTTCATCACCCGTCAGCATCTCAAAGTCTCCAGATTCAGAGTTCCACATGCACTTGATGGTAATTTTGAATTCAGCCATTTCAATCCCAAAGAGTTTCTGAAATAAATGGACACGGGTGTCTGTTTTAAAGCTTCGTCTGCTTAAAATGACCCCTCCGTTCATCCAGCGCCTTTCTCAGTACTTTCTCACTTTGAAACATGATAAAATAATGCAAGAATTGTATTATAATGTAATTCATTAAATAGAGCTGGAATTACAACAAATTCCCTGTATATTCTACCCATTCCTATCCTCATGGGTAGACATGAACAATTACAGAACCCAAGTGCTCAAACAGTAAATGTTCGGTCAACCTACCAGAACTCGAGCCTGTTCCGGAGTGAGCGTATCTCCCTCTTTGCACACTTCGTAATCTTTTAGTAGCGTCACCACTCCTGCACATACATTCACACAGACAGCCTTTATTTACAATTTAGTGTTAATATGACATGCAGGCACATATGTCAAGGAAAAGAGGGCTATGGCTTCAAGAGGCCGAACGAAAAGAGATACATGGCATAAAATAGATCAAATACACAAGAGTCTACAGATGTATTCGAATAAGGGACTGGATTTATGGTATTGGTAATATATGAATAATGGCTATTTCTATTAACAGTTTAAAGTGATGGTTCAGCAAAAGAACAGAAACTGCACAATTATGCTCCTCATTCCAAATGTAGCTGATCGGCTAAATCAGGTTTAGTGTCTGACGTGTACTTCTTTAACTCTGCACTGGAGTGCAAGTCTAATTCAGGGTGTTTTCACATCTGAACGTCCAGATTAAGGTTAATGTATTTGTTACATTACGTGCAGGCATGCGTCTGATGTGGGCTTGATGTCGAGTCAGCGGGTAAATGAGGAAAACTGCCCTTTTGGTTTGTCGACATCACTATTTTCTGATGACACTGCTCTGCTTTATATCCTTAAACAACACAATGTAACCAAGTCAATCACACGTCTGTGAAATCAAACTGTCCACTGAGGAGCCAACACTTTCACAGAGAGTGTAGACTGTAAATCAGTGTTGCCTCCTAAGTGGACAGTTTGATTTCACAGACGTGTGATTGACTTAAAGGGAACACTTTAAACAACACGATATAACTTCATTTTTTTGAGCAGTATATTTTGCCTTCTCCTCCCCTGTTCCACTGTGGCTAATTTTTTAACATTTTCTTCTGGTTCTTTTGCTTCAAAAGCTTCCCTCAACATAATCCAACGGTCACACTGCAAACAAACCATCAGTTTAAGGCAGACCAAAACCACCTCATTTGTTTAATACTGCTAGCGTGGATTGGAGGCGTTTTACAACTGTTTTGGTTCTGGTTCAGTCTGAAGTGAAAACGTGGGGTCTGGACCAGAGAAGGTTGGTGTGAAAGCACCTTCAGATGCAGGTTATAAAAGCTTGGATAGATCAAAAGGAACTGAAGATTTGCCCTGATTCCTACTCTTGGGCAAGAATCTTAACATCTGCCCTACAGCTCTGTGATTTCTGACACTGTATTACACACATGGACCGAAGCATGTTGAATAGCTTAAAGCTTCAATTTTGCACTTAAGTCCATTTTCACAGAGAATGTCATACAGTCTCGGCAAGCACATAATCAAGTCTATATTAAATCAGGCATGCTGTATACATGCTGTATGAGCTCCCAATATTTAAGTTACATTAGCCTTGTAGCTCTACTAAAACGAGCTTCAGACACCAAAATACAGAGTGACTAACTCTGAGGAGGATTGTGTAAATTTGATTTAGTTTGCTTATCACCAGTCATTAAATGAAAAGGCTCTTAAAAAGCTACATTACCTTTCTTGAGAGCTGTGGGAAGTCCTAACTGTCGGAGCTGAGGCTCCATCGAGTGTGGGAACTGTTCCAGTGGCCCTTCGTCAAGCGTCACCGCCATCTGTGCGATGTTACCGGACCGCGCGTAATCCACTTCCTTAAAGCTGTTAAAATACCTGAAGGACACAAATATTTCACGCTGTATAAACTCTTCAAAAACGCAACAGAATACCAGCACAAACTGCAGCTTCTGAGAATTACAATAAAGATGTGCACTGTTTATATTGGGGCTGCGTAGTCTGTTCATTTTTAAGATCTTTCTGTGCAATACTGATATCACAGAAGGCTGCAATATGCAAATGAGCTCTAACCAATCACAGTGTTAGACAGGGTGACATAACAGTTCCAGGTGAGTCACTGGGTGTCTTAATGAAGCGTCTTCATGTAATCAACAAAAGTACAATTATTATGGCCCCTAAAGACACTGCTGTAGGCTGAATAAAGAGATATGTAAATATGATGGTTTTGTGACATCACAACACCCATTACTTAAAACTGAGCTTAGTTTCCATATATGGATTCCACAGAGGGCATGAACACATATTTTTAAACAATATTGACAAACGTCAAGCCTTTTTAATTCCAGAAAAGTGATGATATGGGCTCTTTAACACTTAGAAAGATGCTGCAATATGTAGAAGTATCTCTGCAATACAGATATTTTGTCCATATTGTGCAGCCCTTGTTTATACATATTAGTAAAATGTATTATCAGTACGTTCACCAGTATCTGTGAACAAGTATAGCACATGCCTTAGTTGTATACAGATATCCAATTATTGGAATTGCTTAAAATATACTTGTCAGCTTTGGACAGATGTTTAGATCTGATTGATATTTCAAAACAAAATTTGATGTCTACTACGGAGGAACAAAACGTTATTACAATATTTTCGAGTGAGTCTGCATCAGATGTGCAGTACTGTGCAGGTCACTATGCAAATGATTCAAAACCATTTCTTCAGGGTGTGATTGTGTCTTTCCGCTAACTAAGTTAACATTAGAATACATGCAAGAAAACAAATATAAAAGTATTAAGTTTTGTTTGTAAAAGTAGTTGATCATTTGTGAGCTGGGGAGGAGAACACAGGTTCAGTTCCAGATTCCTCCTCGGTTCCATCAGCCGTTGTTTGGCTTTGTGAAACTATCAGCAGCTCCTGATTGAACGTAATGAAGGACTGATCGAGTCAAACCAGGTTTCTGATGGAAACTACAAGTAATACTGGACTTGCATAAGGAACACACTGATATACTGTACATATCACTATTTAAATAATGTATTATTTTTTGTTTAAATTAGTACATTTAGCACTATTTGTGTGAAAAACACAGAGCCACAGAAGTTTGGCTGAACCACAGTATAAGAAATGTGGAGCCTCTATGCATTCAATAGCAACAATAATGTGCTTTTTCATTTGCACTTACTCTTGTACCTCCTCCTTGGTTTTGTTTGTGAACAAGACACCCACTTCTCCTCTCAGAAACCTGCTGACCTGAAAAAGAGAATCAAATGATCCAAACCAAACTCAACAAGCCACAAACGCAAGCTATGACCCAACAGATCAGGCAGTGCAGTACCTTATGCAGATTATCCTTGTACTCATCCGTTGGTCCTTTCCCGAGCGCGATCATCATCACCTTATTCTTGCCGAAGAAGAAACTTGCACACAAACAACACACATCATGTCAGACCACAACTGACTTCATTCAAATGATCAAAAAGCTTATCATTAGGGTATTGGCAGATCTCTCTCACCGACTGTGTTTCCAAGCTGCTCTGATGTCTTTGAGTTTGCTGTTCCTCATGTTATCCACAGAGAAGATGAACACGTACCTATACGTGTCGACACATTTTCTGAGCTGGGTAGGTGGAGGAGATGGTGGAATGGGGTTAGATGTGATGTTTTCCATATATTCTGATATATTCCATTTTTACAGAAGATGTAAAATGACTATTATTGATTCACTGACCTCCTCAATCAAGTTCTGCTTTGCTTCCAGTCCTTTTTTGACTGTTTTAGTCAAGGACACTACAGACATAGTGATAAGAGATTAGTCCCACAAGTGGGAAAGTTGCATTTTTATAGCAGAAAGTGGACAGAAGAGCAAAACCAATATAATAAAAGCCACACAACACAACTGTGTAGTATAAGGAATATACTCTACAAATAAAACAAAAGCTATAAGTACATGTATGAACAAATTGACAAACACAGTCATAGTGCACACAGTAATTTCACCCCATAAACTGTACATGTTGCATCAGAAATACTGCATCACAATGGATCATGATTAGAAATAATGCAATATAAACTAATATACTGGACCAGCAACTAGAACCACTAAGCCATTAATCCTGGCTTGGTGGATCTAAACTGATGTCTATGTTTATATTTTGGTATTATTTGTATAATATACCTTTTATACTTGGTGGATCTATGATTGGACATAATTATAATTAGAAGTAATGCACTATAATAATGCAGTATGAACTAATATGCTGGTCTACCAACAAGATCCACCAAGCCAGGACACAGTGTATGGATTTACAAGGGAGCTTAAAGGTTATCCAGAAATATTTGCCTGAAACGGAAATCACGTGGGCTCAATGTTCGTTTGAGAATTGTTAATATACATAGTGTGGAGAAAATAATCCACGATGTCCACATGTGAACTGATTTTTTCTCTTAAAAGTTTGACGCGTGGTTCACATTCACTGCCTCCTGTCTAATGTGATATCAATCAGCTGTGTAACTACACTACACATTCAAGATTTCAAATAAGAACATAAATATAATATATAGGCATTTAAATACCTTTCTTATCCCTCTTTGATTTCGGCATGGCTCTCACGTTGTTCTCTCTTCTTCTTTGAGTTAAACAACAACGAGGAATCGCTTACTGCCCACTATCGTTTGTTGAGGGGAAATTGGCTGTCAGTTACAGCTCTTGACCTACAGATGACGCTCTACTACTAAACGAGACTGTTTTAACAAAAGTATTGGGACACGTCTGTTTTTCAGGGTTTGGGCTAAAACCCTTACTTCCAGTGAAGCATAGTCTTAATGCTTGAGTAAACTAAGATATTTGGGACAATGCCATTCTTCCAACTTTGAGGACATAGTTTGGGAAAGAACCTTTTCTATTCCAGCATGACTGTGCCCCCGTGCACAAACAAGCTCCACACATACACAGTTGGATGGGTTTGGTGTGGAAAAATCTTGTGGAAAGCCTTCCAAGAAGAGTGGAAGTTGTTATAGTTGCAAAGGGAGATTAAACATTAAAGTCTGTGCATTAGAATGCATTGTGATTGATGTCCCTGTTGGTGTACTGAGGTGTCCCAATACTTTTGTTCATATAAATTGAAATTGTCAGAAAATGTTCCAAAGGATTATAGATACCTGCTTATCAAATGTACTAATAGAATGTGTCCCATTTACAGCAGTAACGGTCTCTACGCTTCTAGGATGGCGTCCCACTAGATCATGGGGTGTGGAACTCCAGTCCTGGAGTTTGACTGCATTCAAGAGAATTAGTGAGGTCAAGTACTGATGCTGGATGATTAGCGATGTTGGATGAGAAACGCCATGGATGTTCTCCGCTTTGATTTCCATTCAGAGTCCAAAGATGCGAAGTGGAGGTGCTTCATCGCCCATTAATGTATTTGTATTTGTCTCAGGTGACCCTTCTGGGGTTTTTCTCTGCCTTTTGCTCTGTGACCACTGGGTTAGGCTCCAGCACTCTTTGTGACCCTGGTTAAGGTTCAAGCTTACTTTATTGTCATCAGCAGAACATGTACTTAGTGTGATGAGGCATGTCTCCATTAGCCTCCATAGCAACTTTCAACAAAGTACAAGTTACAACTGAAACAATACAATATATAGACAATACATCAGTGTAACAGTATAGTGTGAATTGGATGTAAACCTTCCAGTATGACTAGTAGTGCCCTGTAAGTATGATATTGCACAAAAGAAAAAAGTTAATAGTATTGAACAACGCTGAGTGTGTGTAAATAATAAGCTTATGAAATAAGAGTGTGCTTGGTGTGGCTATAAAACGAAGGTGAAGTGCAGGTACTGTTTAAAGTTTAATATGAGAAGTATATGAAGTATAAAGTGTGGTAGTACCCTGGAATAGTAGTAGGTTAGACAGGGACTAGACATTTAAGTGCATTCAGAGTTCTGATGGTCAGCAGTATGAAACTGTTCCATAATCTTGCAGAACCAACCAGAGCAGAAGCTTTGATACCATTTGGTAGAACAGAAACGAGGCTGTGTGTAAGATAAGATAAACCTATTAAAATGGCCTCAGCAGAAAGTGGACAGTACAAAGTTAAGAGCAGTAAAAACAATTAGATAGATACAACAGTATAATAGGAAAAAACACACTATACAATCAATACAACAATATAAATATACACATTTGTGTCTATATTTATACACCTCTGAGTACAGGTGACTGTGACGTCCGGACCTCTTGCACCACGCTTCCTCGTCCTCGTGCTAAGCTGTTTATGTTTGTACGCCCCAGTTACCAAAGCAATCAGACACCAGGGGCCATATTACAGAAACTTCCTAACTTGAAATCGTATCCTAAAATGTGTGGTAACCATGGTAACGGCAGTTTAGGCTCTTATTTAGGAAAAAAGCCATTACAGAACAACCGTTCCTAAGTCCATTTTCCTATCCTAACTTCAGTTCAGAAAGGAGTAATACAGAAGCATCCTAACCTCAAAAAATCTTAAATATACTGTCCTAACCCCTCCGCTGCCCTAACTGTCACCAGCTGATTATTTAGACTATGGGCCGTGTGATAACGCAGTTAGACGATCAACTCAGCTTTGGAGAGGCGACCCGTCGGCACGGAGCTCTCCTGTTTGTGGTACAATCAACAAATGGGCTTCGTTTTCGTTTTTTCGCTTAAGGTGATTTTCAAAGCCAAGTGTGTGACTGACTGTGTGTGTGTGTGTGTGTGTGAATGAGAGAGAGAGACAGAGCGTGTGTGTCTCTATACTTTTGTCCACATATTTGTTTATGACAGCTCTGTCACGGGACATTTGTTCATATTGGCCAGTCCGTCTGTAAGTTTCTGTAATAGGGCCCCAGAACGGAATGAGCCTCCGCTGCTTAGAGCCGCACCAGACAAATAATCGAGACCCACACGACACAGTCACGTACTCAGAGCTGGGAGGTTTGAAAGTCGCCAATCTGTAAAAGTTATTTATATCTCCTTGCTGTTGATTGGCTGCTGCCTTGTTATGCTGCTGGCCAGAATTTCCCCCATCTGTAGTGTAGTGTTCTCTTGTTTTTTTACTGTAAATTAAATTAATTTATTACTGTATTTACCTGCTTATATCCAAGAAAACACCTGTGTATGAATACAGAACAGTGTACAGTGGTACAGGAGTAACATCTATATTTTACATTCTAGCACTGCAGGATTTCAGTGTAAACTATACAGACGAATACAGGTTTACCTTTATATTTTCTTACAGGATAATGAGTTTAAAATGCATAAGTGTTTTGGGAACATATTGGGGGGCATATTTAGGGTTTACATTATAAAAATAGGCATTTTAGGCATTTTTTCTACATCACAACAACACTATAGCTTTTTACAATACTGGGATGCTCTTATTACTGTAAATGTGTATAACAGGTGTGAACAATTGTTCACTGTGTTACTAGCTCTGTTTTATCTGCAGGTTTGTTTAATGTATTTCAGGGGAGATGCACCAATAACCTTCTTAACTGCTCTCGCTAAGGATGAGGTTCAAATGATGGATGGATAACACAAATTTATAATAAACCAGAGACTGTATTGTCTAAGACCAATAACAGCCTGCACATATTTGGCACATATTTTTGCTTTGTAAGCTCTGCAAAATCTTCCACTTCTCTGCGTAGATGCGAGGATCAGTCTATCTGGGCCACTTTGCAAATTTCCGCTTATAAAACAGGAGGGTTATGTAAGAAGGTGCTCATTTTAGGTGTGTTTCTCTAGCAGGTACTGAGAGGCCTCCAACAAAATTTTATTTCTGATGGGCGCCCAAGACTGCACATGTTTTTTAAGGGTTGGGTAATTACCGAGTTCATGCTTAATGAAGCTTTAATACATAATGATGTGAAGTCAGGCTATACCGCTATACATGTTTTGAACATTTGTTCAGGTAATACATGTAAATTATATACCATGGTACAAAAATATTTCAGCAGAAGATGCACTGATTACTGGCTTGTTGTTGAGAGTCGATACTCTGTTCTTTCTACTTTTTTCTGTGATTTTAAAAAAATTAATATAATGTTATTATTGATGGGTCATGTGGTTCCTCCAGCTAAATATATAAAAAGAGCAACTATAGATCAATGTATAGTAGAAGGGTGGATCATTTTCTCATAAGACTCCTTGACTTAAATACCATTGGATTCTATCATATAGCTGCCCCTAGTCCTGCTGGCAGTCAGAAGATCACATACCTCTTGATCATTGATAATTACAATTGACAGTCCAAAATCTTGATAAATTGACTGCCAAGACAACCTGTCAGGCATCACACAACATCTTCATAACCACGCAAGACCTTTCTGTGAGGAAACTTTCTGAGATGCCCTTCAGATATCTGGATCCTATCACCATCAGTGTGAAGAGCTGCAGTTCTCTACAGCAAAGCCTTTCACTTCAAACCAGACTTTCATGAGTAAAAAAAGGAGGAGTAAAGGCTGGTGATCCACCCCCAAAATCCCCAAAACATCTTTAAAAGTGAACTAATCTGCACAAATACTGCACATCGTAAACAAAACGTATAATAATAGTGTATCAGAACGGGATCACAGAGACAAGAACAATGTATAAAAAAAAAAAAACTATAAATAATAAAGTCAAAATAAAACTTTACAGAAATACCCTAAACTATTCTGTACATACTAGTATATAAGTAATGATACTGCACAGAAGTCTATTGCTCATAAGTAGTAGCATAAGTGACACGTTACTTGAACTGTAAACATTTAGAGCTTTTGTGTTCCAGTAACTTTCCTCTTTTAATTCAGCTCTGATCCATCTTAGTCCAGGTTCACGTCACTGATTTATTTAACTTGCTTTTCATTATTTTGACATAGAATAGAAAAATAGAACAAATCATACAAACTGTTAATAAAAGGCATACATTTATTTAGATTACATAAGTATAGAAATGGTTTAAAAACCAACATGTTCATTCGCACTGTGTATACATTGCAGTTCTGTCGTTGCATGCCAGTGCCATATGGCAGCAGTCACTCTTTTTCCAAATTCTTTTGATCAGATAAAACTCTTAAACACTCAAAAGCTTTAGTTTCAAATGGACTTTTATTGTTAAAGCCAGGCCTCAAAAGGAGTATTGTTGCCATATGGCAACACCATGCAGTTAAGGGTTTCTCTTATTGTGAGCTTCTTTGTGTGGGATGTGTTTTCATAGTGAGTGCGCTTGAATGAGGCTGAAAATGTTGTCACATTTTGGTCTGATAGATATATTCTGCTATAATTTTGCTTTGGTTTTAAGTGTATGTTTGTTGATTAAATATACACATATGTTATCTTAACTATGGTATCATCTTGGGATAGGGTACCACTAGGAACAATTTTAAGGAATTTACTTAAAAATTTGGCATGTATACTATATGGACAAAAGTGTTGGGACGTTTGACCATTACACCAACAGGGACTTTAAATGATATTGCAGTTAAATACACAGATTTTTATATGGAGATGGTCCTCCCTTTTGGATCTATAACAGCTTTTACGCTTCTTCCAGTCTTTTCTGCTCTTGCTCATTCATTCTGTAAAGCATTTATGAGGTGAGGCACTGATTTTGGATGAGAAGGCCTGGCCATTCCAGTTTATCCCAAAGGTGTTGGATGGGGTTGAGCGCTTTGTGCATGGATATTGTGTTCCTCCACACCAAACTCATCTGACTATTCCTTGCTTTGTGCACTGGGGCTGAAATAGAAAAGGGCCTTCCTCAAAAACTTTGTGTCCACAAAGTTGGAAGCTTGATGTTGTCCAAAATGTCTTGGTCTGCTGAAGCAGTAAGATAGCTGTAAGCAGCCTCTCATTGGAAATAAGGGGTCTAGCTCAAACCCTGAAAAACAGGTATGTCGCAATAGTTTTGTCCAATAGAGTGTATTTAGATTATGTGGGCGTGGTTTTGTTGCCGGTGTGTAATGTGGTGGGCGTGGCCTTCATGCCTGCAGTCTCTCGGAAGGAGGGGGGCGGGGTCGTCGATGCAGTTGCTGCGCTGTAGTGCCGGTGTCATCTGATCCGAGAGCAGTTGGATATAAACCGGCCCGTCCCGAACCACGCGGCCGACCCTGACATGAACACCTCATTCGTGGATACAAAGACATTGTGCCGTCTCGGATTTAAAAAAGCGTTACTTTAAAAAGCTAAAAAACTTTTTTCTAAACGTGTAACGTCTGATTTTACGCACCGAGGGAAGATGAGGGTGTTCCTGGAGGAGAACTCGAGCTGACACGACACGACTGCTGGTTCTGGTTCTGAGGGACAAAATTACATAGAATACGGGATTTGCGAAGCTGAGGAGGTACAGAAATCACCCCCAGTGATGGTGAACTCACTCCCGCTCGGTTTTCGAGGTTCTTTAGAGGTTTTGGACGCGCGTTAAGCGGAGGATCCAGACCGGCTGCTTTAGTGTAGAACCGGCTACCGAGCCGGACCGGCCGAGCTGGCGAGCAGAGTCGGAATGAGTTCGCTTCTCCTGGGCGACGGTCTGCTCTCGGCCCTGCCTGGGGGAGGCGGAGGGGCACCCGGAGCTCCAGCAGCCGCACTTAGGAACGACCTGGGCTCCAACATCCACGTCCTGAAGACCCTGAACCTGCGCTTCAGATGTTTCCTCGCCAAGGTCCACGAGCTGGAGCGGCGGAACAAGCTGCTGGAGTGCCAACTGCAGCAAGCTGCCGAACGGGCCCGGTACCACAGCCTGTTCGCCCGGGACGTGGCGGTGCAGACAGACTCACCGCAGGAACCGCGCCTGCCCGGCACCATCTGGAGCTTCACCCACGTGTGGAGGTCCGGAGAGCGCGTCGAGACCGTCCACGGGCCCGGCGTGTCCTGGACACATCCGGACGGGGTCGGGGTCCAGATCGACACCATAACGCCCGAGATCCGAGCCCTCTACAACGTGCTGGCCAAAGTAAAAAGGGAGAGGGACGAGTACAGGAGAAAGTGAGTTGGTTTGATTGAGTTGTAGAGTTAGGGCATTGCTTAATGTATCTTGTATTTTAGTGGGTTTTAAGTTGCAATGAATGTAATAAACACAGTTTATGAACACCCTTTGTCTAATCTCCACTTAGCAATAGGTAGCTATAACATTCCTTGTTGCCTTTTGTTGTCTGTGTGTGTGTGTGTGTGTGGGTGGGTGGGTGGGTGGGTGTGGATGTAGTTATACACCATATGTCCCAAAGACTCCAGACAGGCCTTTTAAGCAGTCATTTCGGCTGCAGTTAATTTAAGGTGCATCCATTGCTGTCACACTTACAGCTTGTCTAATCTCCATAGAAAAGCACTGACCAATAGAATGAGACGCTCAGGAGCAACAACACAGGAGCCTGAGGTCGTCATCATCAAGTGTTGGCTAGAGGAGTATGAGGTCACCCAACATTGGGCCATGTAGAGGAGTTGCCTTTTCTGGAGTGATGGAGTTATATCCACCAATATCCGACCTCAATAATACTCTTGTGGCTGAATGCAATGAAATCCTCATCAACACCTAGTGTAAAACCTTTCCAGAACAGTAGACCTGCCTACCCCTCACATTTCCCATGCCTAGCAGTTCTTCAGTTGAGGACTATGCAGTTTTGTGGGGCCTTTTTGAAGCCGACTGATTCATTGCAGTGCAAAGTCTTGGCAGCAGGACAGCAAAAATGACCAGATTGCTAAGAATTGCTTAGAAGGGTGTGCTTTGATGGATAAGGGGTATTGAAGGCTCTTGGGGCAGCATAATTAATTCATGGCCCACGGCAGACGTCTCCAACTTCAGTGCTCCAAGGGTGGATTCCAGCACAGTTTGGTGGGTTTTGCTCATATAAAGTCCTGGCCATTCATTGATGAGTGTACAGTGCTCAGTACCTCCAGGACCTTAGTTGGACACCTCTGACATACAGCAACATCTCTTTTCTGTCTGAGCAATATCAGATGGTATTCGGGTGGTCCAGTAGTCTGATAGAAACGGGGAAGCTGTAGCTGCACCATACTGAATTAACTCTATGACTTAGAAGCTTATTAGTAGCATCTCTGATGAAAATGGAAATTTCTTGTTTCTAAATAGAAGAATAGACTGCCCAGTAATTTGAAATATAATATAATATACATTTATAATTAACTTAGAGCATCTCTGCATTAAATACTTGAATTTTAAGAATCATCACACATTTAATGTTGGTTCACTTTCGTTTTCTGGGCTTAACTTTAACACAAATATTTGAAGCTACTACTGCATTTATCCCTGTCCTGTCTGGATAATGTCAGACGATATTTAGGTGGTCCAGTGGTCTGATAGAAACAGGGAAGCTGTATCTGCTGGATTAGTGGTGCTGAATTAACTCTAAGACTTAGTAGCTTGTTTGTAGCAGCCAAATGGAGCTTTCAATTTTTGTTTCAGTTTCTAAATAGATATGTTTGCACAATAGACTGCACAATCAGAATCTAAAAAAAAGTGTATTGATCCCGGAGGAAATTGCTTATGCTTCAGCTGCACAGGCGCACAGACACGGTTACGAGAACAAAATAAAATAGAACATCTAAATATATCCTGCAGAAATACTCTAAGAAATACACTGTTACTACAAATGCTGGGTATTAATATTATAAATAAGTAACTTACAGTTAAGTGAATTACTAGAAACAGAAATCATGGTTAAAACTATGTTACTACTGTAATAGAGATCAGTAATATTGACATAAGTAATGATATTTCACATGGGAATACTATTGCACATGATAATTATAGTGGTAATGTTTCCTGGTTTGTCAGTTAAAACCACTTAAGCGTCACTGTTTTGTGTTTATCCCAGATCAGCTAATTACACAAGTCAACAGGTCAAAATCAGCAGAGATAAGTTTCTGTGGGTTTTGTAGTTTTTCATGCTAATTTCAAATCTGTGTTTAGTTTTTCCCCGTACAGTTTTTTGTGATGAAGCTAGTTCTATACTGCATGATAGTTGGTATAACGATCATATAGTAATCATATGCCGAGTGTTTTTGAAGAAACAGTGGTAGCTGACTGACACTGATCATTATATCTATACCACAGTGTGGCCTGTCTGACTTCACACTGAAAATATTGAAACAGTTACTTTATTGGTGCCTGCAGTTTAATAAAAAATGCATGCAAGTCTATTGCAAATCTGATAGCACTTATAATACAAAACGTTCATGTGACTGAAAAAACTGCAGATCTGAAATCAGCATGAAAACTGATTTAGAAAACTGTGTGTTCTGGTTTCTTCTGATTTTTTTGTTGACCTGTGTAATTATCTTGAGCTGAATACAGTGCTAGAACAAGAATGCGTTGGTTTATATGAGATCTCTTATTCGCTTGACTTGTTTATTTCTTAAGGAGAGCTGGCCGGGGGTACTTCTTTAGAGCTTTCCGCTTCTAATAAGCTGTGATTGTGCCATATGTGGGTGCTTGATCAAAGGTGATCCCTGCAGGTGTTTGAAGTAATGGAAAAAAGAAATGTGGGCCTCCACATAGCAATGTTGATCTAAATCACTCCCCACTGGTGGCCAAACTTCACTCGTAGTTCCTACAGAATGTCACACAACACTGGGTTATACGAACTCTTATAAAACTCCAGCAGTAAATAAAGCATGGACCCTTCTCATGTAAGCAGGGAAACCTTCTCATGTAATTGCCAAGTTAATGTGGGTTTACTTTCCTTGTCTTACTGGGTTTAAGTTAAATACAAATATCGAGGCTTTGTAACACATTGAACCTTATCTGAGCAAAACAATTCGTTTTTAATTCTAATGCTTGTTGACACAGGAATAATAGTGTTGAATGAATATGATGAATATACAAATACACAATACACACTTTGTTTTAACCTGGAGAATATTTTAAATGATGAAACGTTTAGTATAGTTATTTAAGTCTACATTTATACTTATATTGAAATAAATTTACTATCGCTCCCTCCTCAGAGACTCCAGCAGGCTGAACTGGCTCTTTTCAATAACAAAAATAATTGTAACTAGTAGGTGTATTTACTGTAGTTATTTAGTGCATTAGACACACATGGTATTCCATCACATATATTGTGTTATACTGTAGATGGAGTCACAGATTGATACACTGTATGGGCAATAGTATTGAACCTGTTGTTTTCAGGGTATGGGCTAGTCCCACTGCTTCCAGTGAAGGGCAATCATAATGCTTCCATATACCAAGACAGTTTGGTGTTTCTCATCCACTGGACCACAGACCACTGATGGGCCACAAAGGCTTTTGATTGGGCCCTGAAACTAAAATCGAGACAGTGGATTGGTCCGTAATTGGTTATTTAATATCATCTGTGAAATTGTCAATTCGGTTCTACATGAACGCACCACAGCACACAGTGTGAACGGCACAAAATGCATCCTCTGCATTTAACCCATTCACCAAGTGAAGCAGTGCAAACACAGCACCCAGGGAGCAGTGTGTGGGGACGGTACCTTGCTCAGGGTACCTCAGAGGTGCCTAGCAGTCTTGGGAATCGAACCCGCAACTTTCTGATCACAGGGCGGATGCCATAACCACTAGGCTACCAGCTGCCTCAAATGTGGCTAAGTGGGCCTTGGCAACATGCTGTGATAGATAGGTGGGCCTTAATGTTGAAAAGGTTGAGAACCATTGCTCTACAGAATCCACAGAAAGGTTTGCAAGAAGAGTGGAACTTTTGTCCACATAGTGTATGTTCTATACTAATCCTGTTTTGAAGTGCGCATAGAAAACAAGTTTATTGATCTGTTTATAGACTGACAATGGCAGAAAGTGGGCGTCTGAACCTGCCACTTTGTGGTCATTGGGTTCATAGGCAAGTGCTTTAGGCCACTACCACCAGAAGCTTGAAGTTTGATCAGTCTTTGTGATCGCTGACATATGAAGCCTCACTTCATTGTAAAATGTAGATTTTAATGAGCCAGCTGGAATGGATGAATTCCTCTATTTTCTTTGTATGCAGCAGTTGCTAACACCATCTCCAGTTCCTGTTAAAGAGCTGTTTCTTTACTATTAAGCAGGTCTGCACTCAGTGAGTCTACATTTGCCTGAGCTGAGACTAGATCTTCCTCAACAGCTTAGTGTGTCTGGACCCCTAGAAATGTGAGAACTGAAACTCCATTATGGCCCTCTGAGATTTATTTTCCATTCAGATGCAGTGTGTACCTATTAAAGTGCGTATGTTGACTTGGCACTTATCAATTATGTTTCTGCTTGAAGTGACAAAACTACAGAAAGGTGACTGGAGGAATTGTCTGTGTAGAATCGTACATGTCTGTTCTTCTTGTTCGGTCCAGACCAGAGCTACAAAAATCTTCCATGGCAGATAACAAGGTCTAATAGAAACAAACATACCTGGTCTGGACACACAGATCAGATCAGAACTGCTTATGATCATCGTCATCACACAGACCATATCTCAGCGGAATACAGTTTTACAGTGTGTTTTGTGACCACACACTTGAAGCTTATTTTCTTTGTGGGCGAACACTTTTAGGCCACTAGGCACTGGTAGTAAATGACTGCAGAATGAGGATCAGCAGACATGAATAAAACATCTCCTTGCAGGGTGATTGTCTTCAGCCAAACAATCACTTCGACTGCTGTAACTATAGCGTGCTCCAGGCATTCGCGGGATGTCTGCACTAACACACTAACACTGATCTGAGAGCAGCTGTGAAGGGTTACAATGCTTTGTGTTGCATTTACTCTGCAGCCATCATGATGTGACCTTATATAGAACCCTTATGAATGGCATTTCATTTGGATGTCAGGAACTATTACTAATGCATGCCAGAATGACCACACAAGAGTGCCCAAATATATCAGTGTGTGTGTGTGTGTGTGTGTTTGTGTGTGTGTATGCATGTGTGTGTGGGACTGTTCCATTCTGCTGTTATATAGCTGCCCCTGCTGCCTCTTCATCCAGCCATGTGCTGACTCACCAGTGAATGCAGTCTTACTACCCAAAAAACAAAGACCCCAGCCTGTAGGAGGGAATGAGAGAACAGACCCATTTTTCAACATGTCTTAGTTTGTGGTCCTCTAGTGAGTAATTGAGTTGCTCATGCAGCCACTTACTGGTGTGTGCCGATGTCTCCCATTCATGGTTCATTTAAAGTTTCCATATCTTGGAAAACTACATTTCTTTTGCTTTTCTCAATAAAATATGTTCAGGTTTTATGGACGAGAATCACCAGTGACATCCCAATGCAATATTATAAATATACAATATTGTCAAATGGTACCATATTATCATGATATAATATTATCAAAATACGCCATTATTGTAGTATATCAGGTGCAGATTTGATATGTATTGCAATTCTATAAATTCTATAAA
>JBBPDH010088846.1:0-20705 GCA_037974565.1 Clupeocharax schoutedeni | reverse complement strand
CACTATGTCGAACTGAGACAGCAAGACCAAGACAAGACCGAGGGATCCGAGACCAAGACAAGACCAAGATAAAAGACTGTCGAGATTGTGACAAGACCAAGACCATGTAAAAGTTGTCTCGAGACATCCAACTTTACCATTTGGCACTGAAATTGTGTGGCTGAATAGAAACTCTGTCTAAAACCTCGTTACTGCTTAACGTTTAAGATTCATGGCATCAATGGAAATAATCAGACTTCACTCTACAGTTCTAATGAAAATGTGACCTGGCCTGCTCAATGGGCAGGACAAGCTGGACATATTCTCTGAGCTAACTGACATTATTTTCATTTTCCCTCTGGAAACAATAACATCAAACCCTGTATTTTAAATGTCACTCCAGAATTGATTTGAACGTCTTAAAATAATTTTTACTGTTCATTGGCTGCGGCTCAAATGCCAAAATACAGCTCCACCTGGGGTGATTGTATTGTGTGCTAGGATTTCATATATAGCGCAAAAATACAATTTGAGCAACCCCCGTGTCACATAGAACTGGTCTTTAGCCAGAAATCTATTTCAGCTCAATAAATACATATCCACCCTCCCACAGAACACTTCACAGTGTAAAATATGAAGAATAACCCATGGGTACAGAATTCAAGTTATGATTGCATTCCGGTCTCTCTCTCTCTCTCTCTCTCTCTCTCTCTCTCTCAAAGGCGAGGAAATAATGGTGTCAGGATAGCTTTTAGCGTTATGGTCACATCCTCAGTGCTACAGTACAAACAAGACACAACTCACATTCCCCAGAGGATTCAGAAGTTATTCCGTAGTCTTCGTGTTTTCAGATATTCAGCACCTGACTGTATTTGAATGGGGAAACCTCCAAGAACAAATAACAATTTGAAACATTAATGCATTCCCCTTGCATTGCAGATGAGTGTTTAGCATCAGTGATGACAGGATCACATATGTATGAACACTGTAACTGCTGAAATCAAATAATTCAATAATTCATACCTCATGAATGTAGCAAGAGTAGTTGTACCTTACAGATTTTCCTTTTTGCAAATGTTTTGCCTTTCTTCGATCCTGTGCAGTATTTCCCATACAACATGCAAAATGTATATAGTAACTAATAATTGTTTGCTGAAACAACTATCGCGAAAACTGCAGATTTTTTTCGTTGCTATATATATATTTTTTTTTTTAATACATTAGCGTGCCAAATTATTAAAAAAAGTATAACGTACTAATTTTGTAACACAAAGAAAGTACATCTTGGGATGGTGAAATATCGCTGCACTGGAGGCGGGCGGTTTGAAAGTAGCCAATCCAAGAATGCTGTTTCTTTCTCCTTGTTGTTGATTGGCTGTTGCCCTTTAACTCAGCAGCAGTCTAGAATATTCCCCATGGAGCTTCTCGAGTGTTCTAGTGTTTTTCGTTTTGTTCTGTATTTTTATTACTGTAAATTAAATTCATTTATTACTGTATGTACCTGCTTATACCAAAGAAAACAACAGTGTAAAATAAAGAAAATGCCCTTGCATGAATTACAGTACAGTTTATATTATACTTTTGTGTTATATGTTATTCTATTAGTTATTTTAATTTGCTGCTTCAACGTTCTTCTCTGCTGCAAAAGTGCATATTTTCCATCTGTGGGATTAACAAAGAGTTATCTTAAAAGACAAGAACCAAGACTCATGGTACTCATGGTTTATAGTACATATTCCTATTACAAACATAAAATACATTGAAAGGTTATCTGCACTTTCGACAACCAAATCTTTCATTTTTTGTGGAACTTATCTTCTTAAGTATTCGCCTCCTGAACCACTGGGACAAAAATTACATTTGCATTGAGCAAAACCTTCAATTTCTTGCCAGTATAATCTCACTATAATGTATAAGACACAGACGCTTGGTGCTGAATGACAAGGAAACAATGACTGCCAGTGCCAGGAATCACATTTACAGTTTGGAATATGTTCAGATAAGCACGGACGAAAAGATAATCAAAAAATTGTGGAGTACATTCTGAAGTATTTAATCAGTACACAGGAGGAAAGTATATCAGTCTTCATAGCGTCTGCTGGCATTGAATCAGGCACTGTTTTTTTTCCATCCCAACCGTTTCTGAAGTCTCGGTCAGGAACCTCTTCAATGGCCTAGCTGGTTTTTGGCTCTACAATAACAGATGCTTTCGAGCAGTGGTGGCCAAATCCTGAGTGGTCACAGGTCAATTTCCTCCGAGACCCAGCGCACCTGATTCAGCTCATCAGCTAATTATCAAGCTCTTCATGAGCTGAATCAGGTGCGATTCAGGCAAAATAAATAAATAAATAAAAGACTGGACCAGTGTATAAGGTTTAACCCTTGGAATTCAGGCTTATCATTATTTCACCCCTTGGTTTAGCGAACTTCAAGTGAGAAACACTTATTGTAGAAATACAGAAATTATTTACATTTTTTCTCCATTATTTGATTCAAAACTTTGAATGTATATTCATATAATAGGTTAATAAGAATTTGTATTTATATATTATAAAAACATTTACATATATTTACATATTTGATTGAGTAACTTAGTATACAACTAAGTTACTCCGTTATATACTAAGTTTATATCATTATATAATAATTATATAAAAGCAGAACAGCAGTAACTCTAGATTTCTAAGGGTTAAGAGAGTTCAAGAGAGTGATATTTCTTCTGTCCTCCCGATGAACTGATGCATGCCTGTGATTTCAAACCCTGAAAGCCCTGAAGCACATCTTTCAGATACAGGCCAGATCCATTAAAGGACCTATATCACAATACAGTGAGTTAGGTTTACTTTTTTAAAATAAGAGTTTTATGCAGTTTGAGTATATTTATATGTGCATAATTTAATAACTGCAGAAAAATCTGATTTTGGCAATAAGCTGCTCAACGCATTTATAAGCAATTTGCTAACTTGATAAAGGAAAAGCCAGAGCTTACAGGAGTTGCTCAGAATGCATATTTCTTTCTAAATAAACAATGTGCACCTTTATCGTTGCTTAGCAACTCACCAATAAATCACCAAAACACAGCACGTGATGAAAAATTCAAACCTTCCCCACAGTTTTCTTATTAACTTGGAATCTCTGTCTGTGTGTAAATATTTATTTGGAGAGTAATATGGCTTCAAATTGCACAAAATGTGGCCAATCTGATAACGGGTTTAATCCAGTCATGGAAAATGGGATGTGCTGTTTACAAGGCCACTTATAATAGTCAGATAACTCCTGAAATCCAATAATAATCATGTTATTGGTGTGCAAATAAACACATTCTTTGTTATCGCTTCCAGATGTGTCATTCACTCCCCAGTCCGTCATTGTTTTTGTGTTCATGAAACCAAAGCATTCACTTATAACAGAAGCCCAATAATGGGCAGCTGATCTGAAAAGTAAAGTAAAGTGACCCCTTATAGTCACAAATGAACATACTAGAGCACGCCACGCAGTGTGAACAGAGTGAAATTGCTTTCTTTGCATTAAATCCATTCACCAAGTGAAGCAGTGGGCTGCAACCAACAGGGATGCCCGGGGAGAAGTGTAGGAACGATTCCTTGCTCAATAGCAGTCCTGGGATTTGAACTCACAACCTTCCAATTGCAGAGGCTCCCTAACCAGCAGGTCAACAGCCGTTATGCTGCATCATCTGGACTTTATAGGTTCGAATTGCTTACGACCTCTGCAGCGTTTGTAATGGATTACTCTTAGTCCTATGTTTTCCTGTCTATGTTGCTGTTTACATACTCCATGTGCCTTTGTTTCCCAAGCCATGAGTCTGTGTATCCATGTTGCGTCTGTGGTTGATTTAATCACCTGTGTCTAGTTCTTGTCTCCTCCCCTGCTGAAATGACATCTGTGGTCTAATTTACCTAGTAAGCACAAATATCCCCCTGTGTTTTAGTCGATGCTGGTGGATTATTTCTCTCTCACCTCCTATTTTGCCATTGTGACTAGGTTCTTATAATAGTACTGTAGTAAACATTTGTGGATCACATACATATTTTGGCCTAGTGGTTTGGGAGTTGCCCCAGTGATCAGAAGGTTGTGGGTTTGAATCCCAATCTCTGAGGTACTCTTGAGCAAGATAAAAACAGGAAACAATGTCATGCTGTTCACGCTGTGGTGTATTCACGTACAAAACTTGACACATCTGGTGCATATACATATTAAAGATTTTAAAAAGTCTATTTCAAGGGGATAAAGAGAGACTGGAACATTGCTATGCAGAAATTAAATATTTTTGGTACCTAAAATCAAACAATTGCCTCCATTGACTTCAGGGAAAATGATAAAATATGGGATATAAATATATGGGCCTTAAGCAAAAAGATATGAGACTTAAACATCACAAGAACCACTCTCAGTTTCAGAGAGAGGAAAGCACGTTCATTTCTTCCTTGAAACGGAGTAAATGCACAATGTATGCATCACATGCATAAGTACATATGAGAGTGTACAGGTTATTTTGCATGTATCAGCTGAAACATGTCAAAATCAGACTTGTTCCCTATATTAATCCTCTGCATAATCTATTGCACTGTGCTTTGCTTCATTTATGCACTCTGGTCCAGAATGCCAATGGAGCCAGGACAGATGTGCCAGGGGGAAGATCACACTTGATTAGCATTTCCATTTTGAGCTAGGATTTGGAATGTCATCTGCATTTGAGAGTAGCATAAATCTATCGACATGTCCACGGCTGCCAAAAAAATCAATTTGCAAATATAGCATGGCTGCAAGA
The DNA here is from genome assembly GCA_037974565.1 of Clupeocharax schoutedeni. Lineage (NCBI taxonomy): Eukaryota > Metazoa > Chordata > Actinopteri > Characiformes > Alestidae > Clupeocharax > Clupeocharax schoutedeni. Next base: position 15,937 of record JBBPDH010088846.1, on the reverse strand, counting down.
AGCAATTTGGGGGCCAAGCACATAATGAACACAAAGCCTTTTCCCTAAAATAAGGAAGGTCCAGGTGATACCGGCCATACAAGAAACATCTTGATTTCCCAGCTAATTTGAATTACTGTTGCAATATGTTCATATATCTTAACAGTAACAATACTTAATGCTTAACATTTTTTAATTTGTACATCCCTTAAAAAAATCTAATTTTTGATTAAATAAATGAAATAAATCTCATTTTATTCCTCAAAATTGTATGAGGCTATGTAAATGCAAATGTGTTAACGTGGGTACATAGGCTTTATTTCCAAAGGTATTTAGACAAAAATATGTGTTTTGAGAAAAATAAAAATAGACAATTCACCTTTTTGAGTTTGGAGCTGTGCATGGCACATGTGGCTCGAGCCCCATGGTCGGAAATCCTAATGGTGTTTGGCTGATTTCCAAGCATTTTAAAAGAAAACTCTGCTGAATAGTTCAGGTGTGGTGTCAGCAAATGTTGTGCTCCAGGGAAAGCAGAACTAAGTATCTTTTTAGGACAGGGACTTAAAAGCGCTCTAACCTGCAGATTTTTCTTTGGCAATGCTTTGTTAATCGAAAAAAAAAATCATAGCATCAATTCCATATTCAATGCTGCATATTTTCGTTTCCAATAGACTCCACTGTACATCCCACTCATTTCTGACTTAAGCCACAGTCACGGTAGACAGTTCACGCCATCTTGCAAATGAACGTGACCAACACTCTCCTGAGAGATCATTTTCCATGCTGGTGCAGTTACACGGCTAGCTAACTCACTAACCAGATAATTACACTGGATGCATTAAATGTGCAACATATTGCAAAAACTACATTTACCACATTTCCATAGCTGTAAAAGTTCATGAAACCTGGACCACACACGCACAAAACATACCAGATTCAAATGGGTTTGAAAAAGATTTGTAACTTGGAATACCGTTGTTAAAATATATTCAATATTTAGAAGATGGGAGTTATTGACTAATACAGCGTCCGTTTTTTTTGTCTTTATTGATACCAAGCCAAAGGCAGTGACATGATTCTGTGGCTGAATTTAAAGCACGGAACTGAAGGAAGACAGTATGAGTGAGTGTGTTTTGTGAAAAAAAGCAATAAAAAAGAAGACTTGTGTAACATCTTGAGCAGAACACACAGCACAGCCATTGAAAATTCTGTAAGGCGATATGTGCACTGTCCAAAGTTTGAACCACGCTTTTCTCTGCTTTCTTAAATCCTTGAATTGTGAATTCAGATCATACAAAGCCACAGAGCTTCACTTCTACTCGACTTCCCCATCAGGGCACTCTCTAAAGACACAAATAGCAATACTGTGCTGCTTGGGTGTGTTATGGTTAAAAGAGCACAATGAGCTCACACTTGTGAGAAAATAGTATGTGCAGATTGGCAGCTGTATGTGTTGTGATAAGCTTGATGAGAATGCTTGGTGTGATTTTTGTGACATATTTGTATTTTTGGGAGGATAAGCTTCTTCCACTGTGCTTCTGCTGCTTGGTTATGCAGAGAATGCATCCATCCCCCACAAGACTCTGAGTTTTTGTTACCCTTTCTAAAATGACAGAAACGCTGTCAAAGGACAAGAGAACCTTGTTGTCCACCTTTGGGATTCATCTAGGAAAGGAAAAAAGACACATTGATGAGTGTCAGGGAAATGAAGAAGGAGATTCGATGTGCACCACCGAATGCTGTTGCTTTAATTGCACAGTTTTATTGGATTGATAACATGTTTAAGGCATGGGTCATAGGCTAAATACATAAAAAGGCATGCTTTGATAGGTAGACACAGAACAGGTTGTATTTTTGGATCATAATTCAGCATTAATGTGGAGGTTAAAAGGGTTGTTAGGCAATAGGCTTGGCACCACAGTGTAACTGCATTTATTTCTCAACAGAATGAAACCCCGTTTGAACCAGGGCTTTACAAACCACTTCCAAACCTGCAACAACATGAACTGAACATATTTGTTTATGGAAGTGCATATGGCATTTGTATTTATGAATGGCTCCAATTTTCTACTTCAAGTATACAGGTTGGTGTCCTAGCAAATATTAAGACTAGTCTGAATTATGTGTACTCAATGTAATTAGTACAGGACTAGGCTTCACCCCCTTCCTGGGGAGCCCCAGAAGTCACACTCATTGTTTGGATTCATTGTTTGTTTTTATTGTTTGGTTTTGGCTGGAATCAAAAGGTTTAATATGAAACACCCAATGGACAATTATCCACTTAAACCATTTCCCTCTGTAGTATCTAGATAGATAACTAAGATAAGATAAGAAGGTAACAAAAACAGAACATTTGAGAAGAAAGTAGAAGCAGAATAACATATATAAACCCCATATAAGCTAATAAAATAGTCTAATAGTAGAACTGTACTGTAGTTTAAAACTAACTGTATATATGTAGTATATAACTTTTTGTAAAGCATGCAGTTCTTTTTAGACAATTTCTTTTATAACATTGGAAAATGCTCACAATGCTAACACAAAATCATCAACTATGATGACTAAGGCCAGATCAAGATACTGAAATACAGAAACTAGTAATCCATCGGATTAGATTCAAACTCCTCTGAAAGGAAAGGTAATAAACTTATTAGGGTGAACAAACAAGGAGGTCCATTTAAAGTGGAGACAAACTCAAAGCACACCATCAAAAGCACATGGGGAGATAAATAAGGACAAGGACAACACAGGGCAGACGTCATAGAACCCCCTCAACTCCCAACAAGAACTTGCCATGGGAGTTGGCCTAGAGGGCAGGCCAGAAACAAGACAAGGGAGCTGAACAGTGAAAAGGGACACAAACAGGGCACCGGACAGGAGGACCAGGCAACTGAAGTTAAACTGAACGGACAACCGGAGCTGACAAGTGAACTGGACAGATAGCTGAATAACAAACTTAACCAACAGTTGGACTGGACAGACATCTGGAAAAATGGCAACCCAGTGCTTTTCAAAAAGAGTCACATTAAAAACACATTAAAATACATGTTAAAGTCTATTATGAGCAGGTGTGAGGTCTTACAATATATATTTAATATAGAGGGGCTAAAATGTTTATGTGCAGTTTTAAGGATTTGATGTAGGCATGGAGCAGGATGTAAAAAACGTATTTATATCAAATAACAGGGTGCAGGCAGTTTTAGGCCTGACATTTTTAAAATATCGTGGGTGTGGGCTGTCGGGTCAAAAAGTTACAAAACACATTTCATTACCAATCAAAGCGTGTTGTAAACGGGAATTACCACGAGGATCTCCTAGTTCCACTCACAGTCACAGTCAGGAAGGCCCTCACAATTTATTGATTCATTGAGCATGAGACATATAAGAGACATGCAATTTATAATTCATAATATTAATAAGTAGACCTACGTATTCTCACTCATAACCTGTGATATTAGCACTATTTTAAGATGCAATGGTCCTCTGTATAAACAAGAGTGCACACAAGTTGGAATTAAGCATTTTGTTTTTTTGAAATAGAGTGCGGATATCTAGGTCATGTAAAAAGCATTGAACTTTCTGACCAGCAGCAGTTGGCAAGCAAAATGGCATTAACCTAGGCCTATATGAATAACAGGTAAATATATTTGGCAATTCATGAAGAAAAGCATTGGCACTTTCACACGCGCCGACAAGCATTGCCTACAATAGATGTCTAACTTAGGTTTCCAATTTTTTCTGTACTCAGTATGGATAGCATATAGGGAAAAACAATTTGATGAAGCCTAACACTTGCTAAAAATATACCCCTGAGCAAAAGTAGGCTATATTTTTTTTATCTCACTAGTAAAAGTAGGCTATATTTTTTTATCTCACTATTTAAAAGTGAGATAAAAAAATATAGCCTACTTTTACTCAGGGGTATCTTTTCAGCAAGTGTTAGGCTTCATAAAAAATTTTTTTTTGCCCTATATGCTATCCATAGCTTTAGTTTACACCGCCAAAACCTCTCCTAGACCTCCGACGAAGACATGGCCAACTTAATCAAAGAAAAATAAAGGCAAAGGTTGTGCAGAAAGTGGGCCAAAAAAGAAAAATCTGGGAAAATTTTGGGCAAGTTGTCTCATCTGATGACACCGTTACAAACTAAGTTATCTGCATTAATAGGCGCTTTACAAATACGACAGATATAAAACAGGTACATTAAACCTACTTCGGCATTCATGTGGTGGGGAGGCTCCACGGCCTAACGCGCTTTCCACATGGGTTTACTCGTGCGGCACAAGGGCTTATAAATATCGCCACACGTTTTGGACCAGTGAACATAAACTCTAGCCTCCCTCATAGACAAACCATTTATAACAGGGCCAAAGAGCAGGCCAAGAAAGAAAAGGAGAGCCTAATCCAACAGATTAAAAATGTCATGGAAAATGGTATAGGCATCACAACAGACATGTGGACCGACAGCTTTAAGAGGTCGCATACAGTACTAACATGTCATTTCTTTACAGAAGATTGGAAACAGGTGAATTGAGTGATTTCTACGTTAGTGTTTGACCATACACTCAGAAAAATCTATCATGAGGCAACACAGTGAGAGTCAACAACTACTCTCAACAACTACTCGAAGACAGGGATCAAGAACACCACTTCAAGGGCATACAGGTGGAGGTCCTAATGCAGTTGCTGATATTTTGACCCCCTTCAAACATGCCTTAGAGGATATGGAGGGAGACTGCTATCCAACTACCAATTCAGTTTTGTTGTGGCACCACAGGATGCAAAGACACCGTGAGCCTAGGTGCGGCGACCCATTGTACATGCAGCACATCCGCAGACGTGCCGGAGAGCTCTTGAACGAAAGATGATCATCTCCCCTATCCATAAAACTACCACTTTCATCTCACCGCATTTCAAGACCTCTTGCCAGGTGAAAGCTTGGCAGGTCACGTTGAACCAAGGAGACTGACAACAGCCCTCATTCCAGCTGCAGGCTCAGTCTGCACAAACTGAGGTCAAGGTAAACTGAAGTTTGCTTCCAGCCATATTACTAAAATTAATAGGCTATATACTGAAGGATTTCTGTATATTATTATTGTTAATTTAATATTGTTGTTGTTAATATTGTCAGTTATTATTATTATTATTATTATTATTATTATTATTATTATTGTTGTTATTTTTAGTATTATTATTATTGTTGTTGTTGTTGTTGTTGTTGTTGTTGTTGTTGTTATTATTATTATTATTATTATTATTATTATTATTATTATTATTATTTTGGGATCCCTTTCACCTTTTAGCAGCAGATGGGACAAGTGCAACACAGAGAGAAGAGACAGAACAGTGGCACAATGGATCCCATCCTCTTTCTCCACAGCGCCTCCAAACAGCTGTCATGAATTCAATTTCAGAATTTTTTAATTTGTAGGATAAGCTACTATTTTGGTATAATATCACGGTTAAGTTAAGTTCACTAAATTCAGTCAAATCTGAGAGAGATCAGAGGCTACAGTTTTAACAACTAGTGTGTTTTGCATACATGCACGCTTGTGTGTGTTTGTGTGCACGAGAGAGATGTCTTTCTTGCAATTTTCCACAACCCTTCAATAAATAACAATGCAAAAATCTTTCAGTTTCTTTGTTGCTGTTTGGTACACAGTCTTGCAAAAAATTGTGTCATCATCTTCAATGCGAATCTAGCACAAATCTATGTCATCTATGGGTTACAGTGTCACAAATGACACTTCTTTGATAGGTTCCATGGCAACACAGGCTCACTGGCGTTTTTTTTCCTCTTGTTGGGTCAGGTTATGTGTCATTATCCATGCATATGTTTGCGGGTTGGGCAGGGCGGTTTGGGGTGGGTGTTAAAAAAAGCAGACCCACCCAACACTACTGAAGCAGTGGACAGCCACTAACGCAGCACACAAGGAGCAGTGTGTGTGTGCAGTACTTTGCTAAAGGGTACCTCAGTGGTGCTACTGGCATTCAAACGCACAACCTAACTAAGAGTAACCTCAAAAAAATTAAATAAAACTAAGCAGAATATAAACTACAACAAACCAGGGCTGAACAGAGAACATAGAAGCCTAAAACAGGGCAGAGGACTTAAAATCAGGGCTAACGAGGCAAAGCAAAAGGGACAGGGTTAAATAAGAACAAAGCAAACCAGAATCCAGAAACAAACAGAGAACAATAAATGAGGAGAGAAACACAGGGACCAAACACAGTGGCAAAATACAGAGCACAAATCAGGGCAAGAAACGCTGAGGTAAAAAGACAGAGAACTAATAAATATAGGATGAAACACAGCGGTATATACTCACCAGGGACACACAAACAAGTCAGGTGAACATGCTAACAAGGGAGCAGGGATAAGGTGGGCTAAGATCAAAATAACAACAAGACCAAGACCAAAATGAGAACATACAACAAACAGGAAATGGCAAAAGACAGGTAAAACATTACAGAATCATTAGCTTAGTGCCAAGATACTACTGGAATTCCCAAAGAGGCAAAAACAAACATTTGATTTTTGTTTGTTTTGATCAAGTTTCGCTATTTTAATAGTTTAATAATTCCAAAAGCCATGTTTTCCCACTGTTTACAGGTCTTTACATCAGTTTTGCTGATTTTCAAACGAAATCATGATCGTGTTCTAGATGCTGCCATTTTACAAAATTAACATCAAATGCAACAAACTAAGCTAAAATATACAACATGGCGTGCGTCTTAAGGGTCAATTCCAGCTCCTTTTTTAAATAGACATTTGAGTATCAGCAGTTCAGAGGCATATATCCTGGTGCAAAATAAGAATAGTTAAGTTTTCATGTCAGGGATCAGACACCACAGCTATTAAAAAGATAGAATGAATAAATAAAATAGTTTCAATCAGGAAGCAGAGTTACAAGGAGAATTATTTAAATCTGATCTCTAAAAAGTCATATAATCCAGATACCCTTAAAACAGACTTAATAAATTATAAAAATCAGTTGATGTATGCTGTTCATGTCCTTGTGTGGATTAAACTCTCAATCTTTTCCATATCAAGACAGACTTCCTGTGCTTTCAGAAGCAATGACAGTGTGTGATACAGAAATAAAAACATCTGAATCACACAAAACTGCTTATAACTTTATAGTGTAGTATGATCATGAACTTCTCTTTAAAACTGTTCTCATTTATTCATTTAGTAATTTATTCATTTTCTAAAGTGCTTCTCCTAATCAGTATCAGGGGTGCTGGCGCTTATCCCTGCACTCATAGGCAGAGAAACTCTGTGGACAGGTCAAAAGTCCATCACAGGGCAGTCACAGATTTAGCATCTCCAAGCCTCCTGATATGCCTGTCTTTACACTATGGGAGGAACCTGGTGGTAACCGCGTGGGACAATTAAAAGTTAACTTAGTCAGACATATTGATGCAGATTATCTGATGATGCCACATATTAATAAACACTTAGTGTATTAGTAAAACCTTATTTCAGCAAATATAAACGGTGTAAAACAGTCTAAAATGTCCACACGTACAATTGTATTTGGGCATCCACACGAGCACGTTTTCAAAAATGTCTCCGTTCACACGCAATCACAAAAAACGCTGTCAAGAGCATGCCAAGGCAGCAGGTGGCGGTATAACCTTAAACCGTATAGCATTGGCGACCAATCAGGTCGCATCATTACCTGTTTCTGGTAGACAAACAACAATAGCGCAAAAAGTAAACCACAAACCACTGTTCCGACTGGGGGGATATTCCATGAAAAAGGATTACTTTCCCTTGAAATAAGTTTCATGGAATACCCCCCAGGTCTCGTCCAAAACCGGCGCCGACGTTGGCGGCAGGCCCAGTGCAGAGACAGTGTCTGTGTTGAATGTAAAAGCATCCGAAGCTGACTCTGACGTCTCTGCCCTTCATACTGGAGGGACAGTAACTCCACGCATGAGTATAAACATACCAACACTTCTAACGCGGTTGAGAGCCGCAGTATTTTGTACACACCTGGGATTTTAGATGACAACCAAGGGACATACGATGACGTTATATGAGTGGTATAACGCGAAACGGACCATTTCTCAAAATCTTTGTTTTTCTTGTCCACACGCAAACGCAGAAACAGAGTTTTCAAAAATCTGCACTTTGGCCGGAGTTTTTACGTTTACGTGTGGACAAAAGGCCAAAATGCATAGAAAAACCTTGGACAGGGCCTTGGTGTTCGCTCACCTACACACTCGCCGTTTGCTCCTCTTATGCTTGCTGCGCCATCGCATAGCCGCTCTCTGGACCCCCTCCCTCCGTGGGTTTCAAAGATCTTGTGTTTTTTCTGTTTGTTTCTTAAACCTACAGTAAATGAAAGGTTTTACTATTTATGGGGATTTATATTTGAAGCTAGTTTTAAATGTTTATTTTTATTACATGTTTATTATGATTACTTTGCTTCTTCCTCACATAGGAACACCAAACAGAGCCCAGCTTATCTGAAACTTTGAGCATCAACACAAACCGGGGCAACTGCCACAAAAGAAGTTGTGTTTTTGATTTTTGTTTTGCTTCCAGCACAGATCTGTGCCACTCGTGTTCTAAGGATAAATACTGGTAGTGATTTCTTTACATAGTCTGTGCACTGTCTATCACAGGCAGCAATGCGAAATGCATGCGAAAATGGCTGAATCAGACCTCTACTGTCACTCTCTGTAAGGGCAAAGACATCAGACTGCTGTATATCTGCCACAGAGATTTGTTGGACTCACGCTCACACCAGAGTTTACAAGTTACAGAGTAGATGCTGCGCTCAATACACAACTGACTGATGTTCAGCCATTGCTGCTGGACTCACAGGTTAATGTACTGCTGACGTACAATGTCACTGTGAAAGGGCAAGGATGTTCTAAAAAGTGTGAATGAAAAGAGCCTTGACTGTACGGTAGATATTTTAGCACTGTGAAATGAAATGAGAATGTTTCAGAACAGAGTGAATTGGGAACAGGATAAAACAGTGTGAATGGAAGGGAATGTTCAAGAACAACATGAATGAGGGTGAACATTCTGTAACATAGTGAATGGGAAAATGTTCACAAACAGTGTGAATGGAGAAAATTCTGGAACAACGTGGAGGGGGAGAACATTCTAGAACAATGCAATTCGAAAGAACATTCTACAACTCTGTAAATATGGAGAATAACAATATGAAGGGGGGAACATTATTTAAGAATTTTCTAGAACAATGTGAAAATTAAGACGATTCCAGAAAATTGTGAATGAGTGAATGTGTGTGTGTGTGGGGGGGAGAGGAATATCTAGAATATTAAGTAAGAACATTCTGAAACATTATGGATAGAGAGCACTTTCTGAACAACAGTCTACAACACTGTAATGGGAAGAATATTTTAGAACAGTGTGAATGAGAGGGTATCCGAAGAAAATGTGGATGGGAAGCACATTCTTCATCAGAAGAAATAAAGGAATTTATAAGAGAACAGTGTGAATATAAAGGATAAAATAACAGGTTTGGTGGGTTCTAGGCTTTACAAAAATTGTAGTTCAATTTTAAAAAGTTTGTCTCTCACCCCTGGTCACATTGAGAAACAGCCTTTGTTGAAGTAGTGAAGAGTGTTTAGGGCCGTTAACGGAGTTTTTAGGGCCGGCCTCTAAAGCGGAGCTTAGGTAAGCATTTCTTAATGCTGAGTTTCCATATAAACACATCTTCATTACTGTCTCTCATTACACAGCCATAAAGCAATTTGGAACATTGCGTTATTAATGTTGTTGAATCTGAGTAATAATTCTGGCCATAATTCACGTCTATAAGGTTAAATGAATTTATTCAGCGAAAAAAGTCGACAGCGGAGGCGGGAACAGGAAAAGACATCAAATATGAGCAGAGATTTTAAACTGAAATGGGCTTGATCCTCTATGTAAACAAATATTGAAATCACAACTGCAACTATAATTTGACAGAAATAAAACTTCCTGAAAATATGCACACAGGGTTGATTATCTTGGGCTGATTTAGCAATAAATAAACTTATAGTAATGTGGCAGAGCAGCATGCGTTTAGACAAATCATCAGTATTGCGTCACTGATCCTGCACCATGGGTTGGTAATGATTTGTAGTGATTAAGCTGTTTATCTGTGGGCAAACTGAATGGCACTGAAGGGACCCAGACTGTACCAAAATATTGCCTCAACATGCTGTTCATTTGGTCCATATATGTCAGTAAACTATAAACTGCTATAAATGCTGCTCCATTTAAAAAGCCATGGATGATTTCTGGATTGTGGAATTGGGGAGGCCAAGACAATTGTAGGCATATTTTATACCCCCAGTATAACAGGGGTCACCGGTTGTGTCTGCTAATTGCCAGTGTAGGTGCAAGTTTCCGTCCAGCTAAGCCGAAGAACACCTCATATAACTAATCTTGGCTGGGATTCCTGATTCCATCTTGGCACCAAGTTAAATGGTCGAGCGAGCGTCACACTGTTTGAGAACAACTGATTAAACAAGTGGGATCTGAACTGACTCCAGCATAGACCCTGGAGCTCATCACTTCTACTACGACATTTTAAACAACACTCAACCCGTCATTATTACACACACAAGGTGCACAACACTTTTTCTTTCTCCATTCCACCTTAAATAGAGCAGCACTTCAGTGCATGCACAATAATAAAGCTGCACTTTTTAAAGATGGAACGTAACATTTGGATAAACATTCCTAGTTTAACCTGTCCTATTTCACAAATACAATATGCAGCTATACAATACATTTAATAAGCATTTTGAGCGGCTAATGTAGCAGCTAACCAGCTAGGTTCTTCAGTTTATATTTGATGAGAAAAACCTAAAATACAAGAGAAAAATAAAAAACAAATACCTGCTCTCCTCTATGTAGCTATACGTAAGTGATTGCATGTTATAGAGGCCATACTAGCAACCCCCTAAATCACAAAGAGGACTTATTACAAACATGTTGCAGTTTTGCAACCCTTTCTTTTGCTTCGCTATGCTAGCAGTTCACTCGACCTGCATATAATCCCTCCTGAATGAACAGGTGGAAGTGTCCTCATGGCACCCAGGGTGGACAGCCAGATTTTGAAAGGGTTTGTTGGGAATTCCCCTGTCCTTGCCCCTGTAGCTAAGTTGCTTGGGCACAGAAAGCACTACCACAATGTTTCCGCTCCTGTATTTCAGCTTAAAATCATTCCAAGGTTTTCTCTCAAGGTTCTGTGGGTTGCCTGCTGATTCCAGCAGACAGATCACGACTAGTTTAGAGAGATGTAAAGACAGTGAATAACTGTCGACTAAAGTGCCACTGCTTTCAAAGGTGTAACCACGGATTGGGCATGCTGTTACAGAACGAAACTGGCTTGACACACTTTCCACTACAGTATCGTTTTTAATTTACAAGCAACTAGGAAGGCAACAAACGGTCTATAAAAACCAAATGTGACAAAACCGCATATGTATATTGAAGGTTGTCTATTACTGCCAGTGTTCTCCACTCTGAGACTCCACTCTGTGACCTGAATAAGTGGCATGTGATGGACACATTTTTATGGATCTGAAGAAACCAATGACACTGCGGAAGAACTCGAGCAGTTCTGAATGATAGCATTTAAAAGGAATACTCCAGCATTTTTCCAACTTCACCTGTCTCTGATCTACTAAAGAAACCACCCTTTGGCAGAGTCAGTGAGTTTTCTGTTCTTCTCTGCAAGTATAGGGAATTGTGTTGGGGGTATTGTCTGCAAGACTGACAGTTTCCTACAAATGAGATGTAAAAACATGAAAAAGAATGCAGTAGTGCTTTCATTTTAAGATGAAGTCTGTGTAAGTGGTCTAAACATGCAACTTTAACATTCCCATGACACATTTTACATGTGTCACTATCAGCATCAACCTAATCTACTGGCTGGAAGCGTAAAGCTGCTCATCAATATCAATATGTTCTACCCAGTATGTAAACCTGCCCATTTCTTCATACCATGTGAGCAAGATGAACTCCTCCAACACCATGCATCATCAGAGCATGCACTCAACTATCGTGGTAATAGCTGTAATAGGTGACTGCTGTGTGATGAGAAAATAAGATTAATTGCTGGGGGCTGTCATTGGAGGCCAGGAGGTCAGTAATGGAGATTCCAGCACAGAATAGATGACGAACAGCATTATGGTACTAACACAGAACCTGCACTGAAGCTGCATATAGTCTCCGGCAGCTATGTCGATATTGCTTTATGTCATTTCACTCATATCTTGATTGAGAAGAATTATTAAGCTCAGTGAATCAACAAATCAAAGTTAAAGTTATTTAAAGTTATTTCCCTGCAAAATGCTGCATGCACCAGTTTCATAGTTCACATTTTGTAAGAAAGAAATGAAAGTCCTTTAAACATTTTATATATACACAAAGCTATAATAAACCACAAGCTTTGAATAAGGTAGAGCACATGTATTGAACTGCACTGACATATATATATATATCGTTGAGTAGTGTAGGGTATAAAATTGAATTCTATTCTCCTCTACAATGTATTGTATTTTGTCGCACTGTAGTATATTGTTTGTGTTGCTTCGTTAAGCATGTAGTCGATGCTGTACAACTAATCTGATAGAACTGTGTGCATTCTGCAGTTATGAATATGCGGGGGTCTATTCCAATAAATGTGGATTTCTATGAATTTGTGTTCCCCTATTTTTATTGTATAGAACTTATACTGTTATACTGAGTTATACTGTATAACATTGTATTATACAGCATTGTTCTGGTTGTAGTCCATGCTGTACAACTACTACAGTTGTGTGGATTCTGCAGTTATGAATATGTGGCCTATTCCAATAAATGTGAATGTAGAGTATATGTGGACACTACTGGACATGACCATTGTAACTGTATACATTATATACAGTGGAGATAAACCATGAGAATGACTATGGCAGAGCATATAGTAATGTATTGTATTTTATTGTAGAGTACACTGTTACGTCATATTGTATTATGTAGCACTGTATTGGATTGGATTGAAATGGGTAGCATTGTATTGTAATACTTATAAATATGTGGATTTCTAGAGTTATGAATGCTCAGGTTTGTTATGAATGTTGTGAATATGTCAATCATGTTATTAGATTGTGGCTTTGTATGAACAGGTGAATTCTGTGTATGTGTGTTTCTAATGTAATGTGGCTATTAGATCGTATTATGCACATGGCTATTATATCTTTATACATATTCTAAACCTACTGATGCTCTACTGATTACAGTAGAGCATATAGTAATGTATTATATTGCACATAACTGTATAATATTGCATAGTACTGTATTGTGCAGGATTATATTGTTTAGCATTGTCTCATATTGTACTGTATTGTGTACAATTTGTATTGCATTAAATTGTATAGAATTGAATGATACTGTATTAGATAATACTGTATTGTATCACATTTAACTGCATTTTATTGTATTGTACAGAACTATGTTGTGTAGAGTTGAATTATGCTGTATATATACTGTATTGTATTGTTCTGTACTGCTTTGTATAGAATGTAGTCCAGGCTGTACATTAATCTGGTAGAACTGTGTGGATTCTACAGTTGGATTCTACAATGAATTTGATATCTATAAATTTGTGTTTCTGCTGTTTGGAATTTACTGAATTCTATAAATATGTGGAGTTCTAGTTATGAACATTGAGGCTTATTCGTTCGTTAAGCTGTGGGTTTGTATGAACACGTGAATTCTGTGGATGTGTGTGTTGTAGGTGGACAGTTTTGCACATGGCTGCTGTAAACAGTGATGATGGATTAAACGGTAAAACCTGGTCAGGCACGCCCCGACTGCCCACCGCATACTGATCCGTGTGAGAGTGCTGAACCCACCTCCCTCCCTGAGATCTGAGGCGCAACTTCACTCATCACCTGCTGCAGCATGGACGGGGTTAAGCGCGCTGCCAAACATTTTCCGAGCGCAGGCGCCATCGTGGGAGTTTCGCGCAGGGAAGCCTCTGCGCTCTCCAGCCTTTACGGATTTCCCTCAAGTCTCTGGATTACTCTTTTCCAGCTTTTCCGACCTTCTTTATTACTGTCATTATTTTTTCCTCCTCGTGCGTAAATGCCTCACGTCGCTGTGGATGATGGCGCGTGACGCGCGAGGACGGAGCTGAGCCCGGCCGGGGAGCCCGGGCGCCGAGTTTGGCGATGTTGTGTTCCTTTTCCTCGTTCCTGGGCTCGAATTAGAGGATGAAAGCGTCTCCTTTTGGATCTTTGCATCCTCCCTCACCTTACGCGCCGCCACAGAGCAAAAAGAAAGCAGAGATGATGTTTTTAAAACACAAATAATATTTTTTTTCTGCAAAGAGATGCGAAACGACGCTGTTGTTTGGCTACACGTGCATCACGCGCGGAAACACCATCTCCAACTTTCTTTCTTGGTTTTTTTTTTTTTGTTGCGTTTTCGCCTTTGCCTTTTTCGGGGGGTCGTTGCGCTGCTCGGTTGGACACCCGCCGTCTTCGTGGTCGTGGTGGTCTTGGTGGTGGGTTCATCCCCATCCCCCTCCCTCCCACACACACACACATACACCTTATCGTCCACCTTTTTTCATCCACACGCTGGGCTCGCGCTGAGCAATGACGGTTCGAGGGCTCGCGCTACTGCTGGTGCCCTTCCTCGTGCTCCTTCTTGCGCCCGCCGCGTGCTTGGCGCACCCGCAGCCGTGCCAGGTGCTGAGACGCGTGGGCCACACGGTGCGCGTGGGGGCCCTACACCTCCAACCGCGCGCGATGAGGCAGCAGCCGGGCGCAAGGAGGAAAACTTTGGAGAAGGAGCCCGAGTGGGAGCGAGAGTGGGCACGGGGCGCGGGAGAAAACGAGCTGGAAAAAAGCGGGCACGAGCCGAGCGCAAGGGTCTCCAGGACCAGGGGTTCCAGCCAGAAAGGTGCGAAAGGTAGGCAAGTACTCCGACAGGTGGTGGAGGCGGAGGGAGTGTTCGCCCCCCGGGACTCCGTCCTGTTCGCCACTGAGGCGCTCAACCGTCTGCCCGGCCTCCTGCCCTACAACCTGTCGCTGGAGATCGTCATGGCCGTGGAGGCAGGACTGGGGGAGCTGCCGGCCTTCTCCTTCTCCTCTTCTTCCTCTTCCTCCTCTTCTGTGCCAGTGTGTGCGGACCCCGCGTCCTTCCTCCACAGTGTCTGCCACACGGTCATCGTCCAGGGGGTCTCTGCCATCATGGCCTTCCCTCAGAACAGGGACGAGCTGGTCAAGCTGGAGTTCATCTCCTCCTCACTGCAGATTCCAGTCGTTAGTGTCGTTCAGAGAGAATTCAGACGATACAGTCAGGTAGGAAGACCTTTAAGATTCTGGATTATTGAGTTGTCACATATACAGTCAAACAAGTGCAACATATTGGGCCCTGAGCAGTAAAGCTTAGCTACCAAATATTGCAAATAAAAGAGAAATGTATGTCGTTTTGTTTATTATAATGGGATTTTGGGAGCTGTTGTTTGTTGTTCTAATCTTTTCTCCCAAGCAGAGCTGGTGTTTCTGCTCTGTTGACATTCAAAGTCAACTGGAAAGGGTCTGAAGTGTGAGAAAGGCCTTGTAGGGCTGTACCTCCACATCATATGTTAAAAAGTACACAAATCTCAATATTTCACGATTCCCAATTCTGCATTTGATTCCATTTCTGACCTTTTATATTTTACGTGAACAGAATACTGATTATACAACAATTGTTTGGGTTCAGATAAATGCAGTTTACAGCTATAAATATTGAGATTGGGGAGTGATGCTTTGTGACCAGTGATGTAGTGGTGAAGTCAAGTATTTTTCTCTTATTCTTCTGTCTTTGTGTGTGTGTGTGTGTGTGTGTGTGTGTGTGTGTGTGTGTGTGTTTTTTGTATCTGCATATGTGTGACCTCTTTTTTCCCCCCCCTCAACACCCTCTCCACCATGTCTCTCT